>CM035162.1:130786521-130980719 GCA_020205615.1 Panax quinquefolius | reverse complement strand
GATTTGCTTAACATATTGAAAAATGTTGAGAGTCACTTTCCAACCAAGAAAGATCAAGTCTTCTTGGTAGGGGCCAAAGGATCTTCCAAAAAAGAAGAACGATTCAAAGAAGGTAAATGAAGAAAGTAAACAAAGGATAATAAGAACAAAAGCGTCACGGATAGCAAAGGAGTTTGCTTCCACCGCAATAAGCCCGGACAATCGGAAAGAAATCTGCGAGAAGCATCTTGCGAGAGGCTAACCAAAGAAGCTTAGTGAAGTTTCGGTTATAATACGATTTTTGTTCATGATTGAAATAAATTTTTCTTTAAGTCAAGGTTCTACTTGGGTATTGGATACCGACTTTGGTTATCATAAATATAGATTTATGAAGGACCAAGCCAGTAGAAAGCTAAAAACAAATATAAGTAGTCCTATGTAAGGAAATGTAACAAAGGTTGCCATATTAGCCATAGAAACTTATAGTTTAAGATCGCATACTGAAGCAAATCTATTAAGTCAATAAGTTGTTATTGTATTCCAATTCTTGTTAGAAACATTATTTCCATTTTATTGTTGAACAATAAAATTTTTGGTATTATAATTAAGAACAATTGTTGTTCTATTTATAATAATAATGTTTTGTATAGAACTAAATATTACTTAATGGATTTTGTATACTTGACTTACGTAAAAATATATTTTTGCAAATTGAACAAACTAGTATAAGAAAAGGAGATGATCATTCAAAGAGTTGAATGTGTGTATTTGCTGAATACAAGTGTGAATTATTTGAAAGGTTCAAAGAATTGAAGTGAAACAAATTGGCAATGTATTAAGATTCTTTGATTAGATCAAGGAATAAATACTTGTGGCAATAAGTTTCGGATCATCTCAAATAGTTTTCTCATAATGGACACATCCTCGATACACAATAATTGATTGATGTATCCGAATGAAAAATCGCACCTTGTTGGACATGGTGCGGTCCAAAATGATTTTACCGACATTCCAAAGATCCTTCGGGATAATGTCCTAGAAATGGTTGCATATCTACGAAAATGGTAACCTCAAAATCCTACCCCCAGACTCCATAAAAGTTATGGATAGGAGGATTCCTAATCTTAAGTATGTTAAGATAAGGGGTTGTCCAACTTATGTGAAAAGGTTTCAAGGATAAGCTTGGGACAAGATTTGATATGTACTGATTTGTGGGACATCCTAAAGTAAGTTATAGGTATATGTTCTAAAATTCTACTTAGCAAAAGGTGTTTGTTACGAAACACGCGCCTTCTAAGATAAAGGTGTTTATCATTAAAAGGGGCTAGTGGGAGGATAATAGATCTTGAAGAGTTCAAGAACCACAAAATACTATAAGTCGAATAAGAGGAACACAGTAGATGTACCTATTATACCACAAATCAATAAATATCTGAATAGTACCAAGATACAGGAGGTATGGATTCATCATAGATGATGATGATGAGGTACACATCATAGAAGATGATGATCCAGATTACATACGATGAGGTAAGTGTTGTGAACACTCGAGAAATGGATTGAAGCAAGTTTCTCAAATATGGAACATTCGTTTTGATGAAGCAATCAAAAGAGTTTGATTTTATCAAAATAAGAATGAACCTAGTGTGTAGAAAAGGGTCGATGGGAGCATCGTGACATTCAGTAGTACTATATGTTGATATACTACGGATAAGGAATGACATACCAATGCTACAATTAATAAAGATAAAGTTGTCTAAACATTCCTCCATGAATGATTTGGAAGAGTATCTTAATTGGGGATATAAATCTATATAGATAGATTTAAGAGGATGCTCGACTTAACCCAAGGAACGATATTCATTTGATGCTAAAGTCGTTTAGCATGGCAAACTCCAAGAGATGTCTCATGTTGATGAGCCGTGGAGTGTATCTCTTAATAGTCCCATAGACTCCAAAAGAGAGATCGCATGAGTAACTATCATGTATGCAATGAAATGTCTGAGACTTGATGTTGATCGGTTATATTATGGAGAAGTTCACTATGAGTCGAAAAAACATCTTAAAGTGCTTAATCGGCACTAAGAATGTGATCATATTCATGGTGGGTCTTAATTAAAACTAGAGGGCTTAATGCACTCAAGTTTTTCGAGGAGACGGACCAAGACGACAGAAAATCCACTTTAAGGTAAAGGGTTACCTTGAGCAATTAGTGCGATGAATTAGAAAGGTTCCAAACAAAGAAAGAGTTTCTTTGGTTTAGTAATAAAGACAAAGTATATAGCTATAAATGAAGTCGCAAGTTGATTGTTTGGATTAAAAGTTCATAATGTAACTAGGAATAGTTCCTAAGTCTCATCTTGGATCTAAACATGTGTTGTGGCACTTTCATTTGATTATAAGAATCATTGAAAGATGGGAAATCACTATAGAGATGGTGGACTCTCAAGAACAACATTACATATCCATTAACTAAAGCTTATCCAACAGCAGGATAATCGTCACTTAGAGAAGAAGAGTATAAGATACAATGGCGATTGGCTTTAGTGCAAGTGGGAGATTGAAAGTAATATGCACACAAGCCAATCATGTTTGATGATAAAGCATATACTTTGTAACAATCTTATTCATTTATTAATAAAAAGTATTAATTTATTAAAGGCTTTTAATTATCTACATGATGCTGTTTTATAATATGTGATAAACCCATAGTTTTAAGCAATGCTTTTAGAATAATGATGATGATCATTCTAATGAGATCTAAATTCTTATAAAGCTTAAAACTAAAATAGTTCCCAATCATTGGATTACTAAATTAGGGATTAGTGAATCCAGATAGATTGGTACATACGTTGCTTGCTCATTGGATGAGGATGATTGATCTCATGATCATTTGTGTGGAGACACTAAAGCAAGTATGTAGGTGCTTATTAGAGAATAAGTTCAATTTTGAGCGTGGCTCGCTAAGGAATACCTAATGGAGTTTTACTTGCTGTCAATAGGAATTCTGTAGTGATAGTAGTCTGAAGTGATCCTTGGACTTGAGATCATCATAGTATCTTGTGTATGATGAGTTATACTTTGACTTATTCCTTAAGACCCTTAGGGTATATCAAAGGGTATGCTTGGGTATAATAAGTTGTACATGGAGATAATGTATGATCAATAAAGAATCTACCACTTCTATTAAAAGAAGAAAAATGTCCTATGTGATTCGATAAATGACAACCCAGTAGTCCTTGGCCAAGGCAGAATGAAATTAGAAAGGAGTTTCTAATTTGCATTATTTGGTGTTGTGCATTTAAGGATCGAAATATATAATTAAATAAAATAAGACTTGACAATAATTTCATGTCTTATATTTAATTGGGACATTGTATGGTGGAAGGATTGAATTGTCTTGGTAACTATTTACTCAAAGGTTCTTTTATGATTAATGTTGAAATCTATATTATCCGGAAAGTCGTTGATCGTTGGGAGGCTTATCCCTATTGTAGAATAAATATTATTTATTTAAATAAATTAATTGTTTAATTTATTTATTTAAATAAGATTAAATTGTTCTAATTGATTTATTCACAACCTGGTTTAATATGGAGAACCTAAAGGGTCACACCATAAAAGGAAGAATAATTATTTAAGAAGTTAATGGCATAATCATAATAATATGTTAAGTATATTTAATTTAATCAATGGTGATAGAATAAATTAAATAGCTTAATATTTATTATTTAATATTTTAGAAATATTAAATATAAATTAATAAGAGTAGTCTTATTAATATTATTACAATTATTATTATTTTAATTTCTAAAAGAGTTTAGGAATTAATTTAATATAAGTACTCTCATTTATTCCTAATTGGATTAGGAAGGAAAATTAGTTAAAGGAGTTTAATTAATTATCCCTAATAAGATTAGGGAGCTTAATTAATTAAAAGAATTTAATTAATTAAATAAATCCCAATTCCTTAATTGTTAAGGTGGGTTGCCCACATCTATAAATAAGAGGAGTCTTATTATGGGTGATGGGGTTGTTGACTTTTACAACATACGACATAATTCCAATTTGTTGGAGAGTACGCCTTTTCTATAGAGATAGAAAACTAGGGTTGAGCCAATACACCATCTTCTTGAATCTTTATTTTTCCTTGGTGGATCACCTCTAGAGGCCAAACACATGGGTGGCTAACGTTGATCAAAGGAAGGAACCAAACCCGGTGGATTCAAGTTGAACGCGAAAGGGATTGGAGGTGAACTTGTACCTGAGGAAGCTCGATCTTCAAGGGTATGATTTTATTCTTTATCTTTTCGTTTAATTAATAATTGTGCACAAAGGGTGATCCGGGTTTATGGTTTGTAATATGATTTAAAAAACTCTGATTTTACACGTTTCCGCTATTTTATGCAATTTGATTGCGTTCTTGAATATTACAAACCTAACATAATGTGTATCATTATATTGGTTACTGACTAATGCTGACTTTGTTACTGTGTAACATTATAATGGTTACTGACTTGGTTGCTGTTTAAGATTATAATGGTAACCAAACAAATATTACTTGACTATCTGTACGTATCTTGATTATTGAAAATGTTTGACTTGATTCTTTGTCTAATCTTCGACTTGGTTACTATTTAACATTATATTGGTTCTTGTCTAACTATGAATATATTCTTTATCTAATGTTGGATTGGTTAATGCATAATGGTACTAACTAATGCTGCATTCGTTACTCATTAATAATGACTTGGTTACTGTGTATCATTATATTGGTTATTGACTAATTCTGAATTTGTTACTGTGTAACATTATAATGGTTACTGATGAAGACTTCAAGCATCGACTAAAAGTCGACTTGGTTCTTGTGTACCATTGCATTGGTTACTGACTAATAATGAATTGGTTACTGTGTACCATTGCATTGGTTACTGACTAATAATGACTTTGTTACTGTGTAACATTATAATGGTTATTGATGGAGACTTGGTTACTGACTAATGCTGACTTGATTACTGTTTAACATTATATTGGTTACCGGCTAACATTGATTTTGTTACTTACCAATACTTATTCTGTTGACAAACAATGGAGATGATTCCAGTTGTACTTTATTTCAACGGCACATGGGCTAATAGTAACCAATACACCAAATTTGAAGTTACCAGCATACTAGTTCCATCAACTAATTCGTTCAAAGAAATGCTAACCAAAATATGCAGTGCATTACGGCTAGACACAAACGCAACAACATTGTCAATCAAATTTCAGATTAGAATCGACATTCCACCGATCAGTATATCAGATGAAGCAACCTTACAATTCTTTCTAGAAATGAGTAGAAAATCTGATGAACAAGGTAAATTCCCATTGATTGTGGATATTGAACACAGAATGGGATGCAAAACAATCTTGCATAACTTGACAAATGTAGAAGAATCTACAACTCACGATGTAATGCCAATCAGATCAACACAAGGGAATTCAACACTAGTTCCACTAGCAAGCCAAGAATGCCAATTTGGAACGCAATATGCTGATCAGCTTGCAATGGATATTATTAAACAACAACGAAGACAGACAACATGACAAATCATATGCAGAAGAACGATATGATGTTGTAATATCGGATCCGAATGAACGTGAAGTAAAATTACATCAAACCTACAAAGACAAAAAAATTCTCTGACAAGCTATGAGGCTGCATTCAATCAGAAAAAACAAACAACAGAAAATCAAACGAACAAGTTATAGAGACTTTGTACTTGTGTGCGTATACGATGAAAATTGCAAATGGAAGATGAAAGCATCAAGTTTCCAAAAAACCAGTATGTTCAAGGTGAGAGAATTCAATGACATCCACACTTGTTCAATTAATGTATTATTGGGAGACCACAGACATGCAAATAGTGAGTTGGTCAGTGAATGCATAATACAAAGATTAACAAATTTGAAGAAAATATACACACCAACCGATATTATGGAAGACATGATGTCAGAATATAATGTGTCTATCTCTTACCAAAAATCATGGAGATCGAAGGAGAAAGCGTTGGAAAAGGTGAGAAGAAATCCACACGACTACTCACTCATCCCATCATGGTTACACATGCCGAAGAAAACAAATCCAGGTAAGACTTTAAAACATTTTATTGGTTTTACAACATTAGACAGTAAACAATATGATGTTATACAGTAACCAAGATATCATCACACAGTAGAAGGTTACCAATGTAAATTGTTTACTGATTAATGTTGTCTTGGTTACCTTCATGCAACATGTTGGTTACTGTCTAATGCATTGGTTACCAAGCATGTGGTTACCAATCATTAATCTGTAATATTATGCAGTACTCAAAACAACATTAGTCAGTAACCAATTAAGCATTATACAGTAACCAATATAATGTTACACAGTAACCAATATAACTTTAGACAGTATAACGGTTAGTATGCATGTTTAGTTACTAAATCTTTATACCATTTGTATACGGTTATTATACATATTTAGTTACCTTAATATGCATGTTTAGTTACTAAATGTAATATACAAGTTGTATACCATTAACCACATGAATGCGATTCTGGACTAGTGATTTGGATACTGTATACTACTTGTAATTCTAATGATAATGCTGATTTTCATATCAGGTTCCGTCACAGCCCTTGAGTTGGAAACAAATGGTCGTTTCAAGTATTTATTCTTTGCCATTGGAGCATCTATTCAAGCATGGCACCATTGTTTTCCAATCATTGTAATCGATGACACGTTCATACAATCAACCTACGGGGGGACACTACTGATAGCAAACACATAAGATGCAAACCGAAACATTATTCCGATTGTCTTGGTTACTGCCTACTACTGAATTGCTTACTGTGTAATTATATAATGGTTACTGTATAATGCTTATTTGGTTACTGTGTAACATTATACTGGTTACTGATCAATACTGACTTAGTTACTATGTAACATTATAATGTTACTGAGATTTATAATTGTTTCTTTTATATTGGTGGTTACTTATTGACTCACATTGTGTACTAGTTAATTGGTTACTGTATATTTGGCATGCAACTGTTAATCTGATTGTATACATTGGGTGTTGTAGGTTGAGACATCAAACTTAGTGATTTTCACTATTTACGATGTCTCTAAACAGTATATTGTGGACATCGAACAAAAGACATGCACATGCCGTAAATTTTAGTACCATGAGATGCCTTGTCCACACGCTGCTGCTGTTATGAGCAAGAGAAATTTGAGCTGTTATGATTTTTGCTCAAGAAATTACACTAAAGAAACTTTGGTCGAGACATATTCAGCTTCCATCATGCCATTAGATGACAAAGAAAACTGGGATGTATCAGAAGAAGTAAGAAACATATGTATAAAACCACCCAACACAAGAAGACCGGCAGGAAGACCAAAAAAAGGGAGGTACAAACACGGATCTGAAATCAAAATTCAAAACAAATGCAGCAAGTGCCAAGAAAAAGGACACAACAGGAAAACATGCAATAATCCCCCGGTTTTAAGACCACTAAAAAGGATCTGATATAGTGCAGTTAAATTAAGAGTGTAAATACATGAATGTATTATTGTTTACTTTGAGTAACCATTAACCACTTGGTTGGTAACATTTTTGATTGTGTATAGTAACCAAATTTGTTATTCATTTATATATTGATTTCTGATTTCAATATAACATTAACCATAACAGTAACCAAATAAATACATAACAGTAACCATAACAATTTTTAATGGTAACCATACAAGCTTGTAACTATCAAAATATTATCTGGTTACTATCAGTCTCATACCCCTCCAACAGTTTTTAATTGTAAGCATGTATAATAAGCATCCATCTCATACAAGCATTTATAGTATACAAATAATTACATAACAGTAACCATAACAGTTTATAATGGTAACCACATAATTACATAACAAGACACTAACATTAACCACCTAATAACATAACAGTAACCATACCAGTTTTTAATGTAAACCAAATAATTACATAACAGTAACCATAACAATGTTTAATGATACCCAAATAATTACATAACAGTAACCATCACAGTAACCACCTAATTTTATAACAGTAACCATACCAGCTTTTAATGGTAACCACAACATAAACAACCTGTATATCCAGCAACCTGTAATGAAAAGGGTGTTAAAGTTTATGAAACCCATATATACTCACACATGTACACTTAACAGATGATATATGTATACAGTTGAATCCCCATCTGTGCAAAATACATAATAGTAACCATAACAGTTTTTAATGGTAACTATACAAGCTTGTAACTATCAAAACATTATCTGGTTACTATCAGTCTCATATCCCTCCAACAGTTTTTAATTGTAAGCATGTATAATAAGCATCCATCTTAGACAAGAATTTATAGTAAACAAATAATTACATAACAGTAACCATAACAATTTATAATGGTAACCACATAATTACATAACAGTAACCATAACATTAACCACCTAATAACATAACAGTAACCATACCAGTTTTTAATGTAAACCAAATAATTACATAACAGTAACCATAACAATGTTTAATGGTACCCAAATAATTACATAACAGTAACTATCACAGTAACCACCTAATTTCATAACAGTAACCATACCAGTTTTTAATGGTAACCACAACATAAACAACCTGTATATCTAGCAACCTGTAATGTAAAAGGTATTGAAGTTTATGAAACCCATGTATACTCACACATGTACACTTAATAGATGATATGTCCTGATACCAATTTTTAATGTAAACCAAATAATTACATAACAGTAACCATAACAATGTTTAATGGTACCCAAATAATTACATAACAGTAACCATCACAGTAACCAACTAATTTCATAATAGTAACCATACCAGTTTTTAATGGTAACCACAACATAAACAACCTGTATATCCAACACCTGTAATGCAAAGGGTATTGAAGTTTATCAAACCCATGTATACTCACACATGTACACTTAACAGATGATATATGTCCTGATACAATCTTGTAACTCTCTGGTTACTATCAAATCATTATCTGGTTACCCCTTTGTACATGATTGGTTACCAACTGTATATTTCAAAAAAATTGAACAAACACAACTTAAAAAGAAACAAAATACCAACCAACAAACAATATCTCTTTCATTAATGCTAATATAATCAAATATGTAATCCCATCTACATAAGATCCAATGAACTTCACAAAATCATAAACCATACACAAATGTTGTGTATAACCCCAAAACTTAAAAAAAAAAAATACACAACACAATTAATAAAGACAAAACAACAAAATCCGAACTAATCAAAATCTGGAAAAAATCTTCTTGGAAATTCTCTATCAGTATCATAACCCTCCAACGGTTTGTTCCTTGTATGCATATATAGGTTTGTGCATAACTTCTTCCGGTACTGCGCAATGGGGAAAGGAATAGGAATCTGATCAAACTTCTGATGAATGACATGCTCAGCGAAACAAATTGTGAACATCCCACAATCACTGTAACAACAAAAAAAATATAACAAAAATCAAAAATAAAATCAACCTATATATAATAATTAAAAAAATGTACACAATTTAACCCTTACCCCTTAACTTGTTCAGGAACCGCCCCTGTAAATTCCAACTCAATTATATCATCTTCCTCATTGTTGCGATACGGTTCACTACTGAAGTCAATGTCAGACCTATCCTTCCAAAAACCACACTTGCGCAGTAAAGTGGGAAGAATGAAGATGTACGGCTCACAAACATCTGATATTTTAGTTTATATGGATTTCTTTTTTGGTTGTAGAGAATTGTAAACAGTTAGACGCCTACGATGCACATCAAAAGTCAACAACAACCAATGGTCCGGTGATGACATATGAATGGGGAACAACACATAGTCAATGTTCCTCCATGGTGTGTTAACATCCATAGACAACCTATGTATGTATTCAGCAACATCACCCTCCCCAGACAGAACAATTTTGTCCAGATTTTTTTTGTATACTCCTCGTAAAGAGCGGTGATCTTGCTATGAAACCAACAATCCGTGGTCGTTACCCTTATAGGAACACTTTTGGAATGTCTTGCCGCTTTACGAAATAATACAACGCAACATTGATGTCTTTGAACCAAAAAAAATTAATAGGATATTAACAAATCTTTGAAAAATGCAAGTATGTAATGAATGTAACTAAATAATGTAAACATAACTACAAAAACATAATTTTTTTAAAAATACTCACATCGTCGTCTAACCACTGCCCAAGAGTCTTTAATTTATAGAACCACATTTTAGATGATATTGCGATAGATCCAAATACAAAAGAAGGCATGATAATATCGTTCTTTCCGGGAAATTTGTCCGTCCTTCAGTATAAGAGCATAATATTAGTATACACGCTAACATTAACAATTACCGTATTAGTATACACACTACTACAAATCAAAATTGCACAATCTATAATTAACATACTAATCAACAAACTTAATTTTAAACAGTACCCTGCTAACCAACAAATATTAAAATCATAACCATAATCAAATAGTAACTAATACATAACTAATAGGTAACCAAAACATAAACTAATAGTAACTGAATATAAAGTAATAGTAACCATAACATTAATTTAATAGTAACCACACCATTTATTTAATATTAACATTTATGTAATATTTAATATTATGCAGTAACCAAAACAGCATTAATCAATAACCAATTAAGCATTATACAATAACCAATGTAATGTTACACAGTAACCAATACAACATTAGACAGTAAACAATACATCATTAGGTAGTAACCAAAACAACATTATACAGTATACTGTTACCCAGTAACCAATACAGCATACCAAAACCAGTAAACTAATCAACAACTTAATATGTTCAATAATTAACATACTAATCAACAACTTACTTTTAAACATTAACCTGGTAACCAACAAAAATTAAAATCATAACCATAATCAAATACTAACCAAAACATAAACTAATAGTAACGTAATATAAAATAATAGTAACTAAAATATAACATTTATTTAATAAGAACTATAACATTTATTTAAAAGTTGAACATTTATTTAATATTTAATATTATGCAAAGAACCAACACATCATTAGTCAATAACCAATTAAGAATTATACAAGAATCAAAGATAATGTTACACAATAACCAATACATCATTAGGCAAATAACTAATACATCATAAAACAAAGATAATGTTGCCCAAAGAATCAAAGACATCATACCAAAATCAAGAAACTAATCAACAACTTAATATGTTCAATATGTTCAATAATTAACATACTCATCAACAACTTAATTTTAAACATTAATCCCAAACTAAAACCATAATCAAATAAGAAACTAATACATAACTAATAGGTAACCAAAACATAATCTAATAGTAACTGTAATATAAAATAATAGTAACCATAATATTTATTTAATATTAACCATATGTTACTACAATAATATAAACTTATTTGTTTCATAAAAAACTTTAGCATTGTTAACAACAAAAAATAAACATTTTTCTGTTGTTTAATCCAATTTTGAACCATTGTTCAAACAATGCCTCTTCAAATTTTGAGGGCATATCCATGCATGATTTGGGGAATGCATTTAGACGTGCAAGTGTTTGACTAGCACCCACTACAAGAGATGATGAACCAATGATCCGAACGTCTGCAGATATGGAGACCAAAATGGCTCTCTTTGCGGAGTTCACGTCTGTGTCTATCACCTCGGCTTTGGGACACTCTTCTCCATCTCATCACACTTAGTTATGTCCCGTGTGGTCGAAACCATATACTCAAGAGCATACCGCTTTGCTCGCCTCACCTTTCTTCCCTTTTTAATTGACATAAAAGGGTAATATATACGATTAGATTTTCAATCCAAAACATGCAATTAACTAATATATGCAATAACAAATGATCGTCTAAATGTACCAACAAAATAAAATGAACATGTTATATTAAGAACTTTAATAACATAAACTAGTAACCAAATCATAATATAATAGTAGCCAAATCACAATATAATGGTAACCAAAACACAATATAATAGTAACCAAATCACAATATAATGGTAACCAAAACATAGATACAATTTATAAAAATGATGGCACATAATTATAAAACTAACCTTATCAGCATCATATACAACAATCTCTTTCCCAGTACATTGGCTTAATATGTCAAAAGACGGCATGTCATTATTATTGTCAATATGTGCAAAATAAAGAACCATTTAATCATTAAAACAAAAGAAAAATATCACATAACAAAACAAACAAATATGTCTAACCTTGACATTTTCTTCACCATCATTATTTTTTATTTCATCAGGTTCTTCAACTATAACATCACGTTCAACTTCATTAGCAATTTCAATTACATTCACATCCTTCTTCTCAACGAATATTAACACAACATCACCATCATTATTCTTAATCAGATTTGAACCATCATCAATATCTTCATCAACACGTTCAACTTCATTACCAAATTCAATTTCATTCCCACCCTTCTTCTCAACGTCATTCAACACATCATCACCATCATTATTCTTATTCACTTTTGAACCATCATCAACATCCTCATCAACATGGAGCTCCTTCACCATGACATCAGCATCCTCATCAGCAGCCTCATCAGCAGCTTCATCACCTTCACCACCTTCATCAGTATCATCATCATAATTATCATCATTATCATCACCATCATTGTCAGAATCATCATCAGAATCACCATCAACCTTTTTGTCCCCCACGTCTTTAATCGCGCGTAACTCATCTCTAATAATGGACCTAAGGTCCTTGCATAATTGGACATATAAAAGCTGCATTTCATCTTTAATATTAGTTCGCAACTTTCCAAATTCTTTCTTCAATTCAGAAACTTCTTTCTTCAATTCAAAAACTTTCTTCTCCAACGGCCTAGACCGTGCATCAATTGCCTCTTTCACAATAGATATATCAACACCAATGTTGTCAGCCATCACTTTTTTTTCTACTTTCTTGTCACCATCCTTCCCATTAAAAAAGTGAAAACCGCCCAAATCAAGCCGATCCTTCTCCTCGGCTGTGGGAATCAAACTGTTTATCCTCCGCTGAAAGATAATAAGTACACTTTAGTATATCATCTAACAAACAATGTACAATTATAGTGAAATAAACAGTAAATAAAGAATCATAAAACATAATCAGTAACCAAATACATATATAAAGGTAACCGAATGTATAATAAGTAGTAACCAACTAAATGTATAAAGGTAACCAAATATGTATATTCGGGTAACCAACAACATTGTTATTAGTAACCTTAATGTAATCTAATCAATAACCGTATGTGAATATTCAAGTAACCAAAAACATTGTTATTATTAATATGCATATAAAATAATCAGTAATCAAACGTGTGACGCCCCCAAAATAGGTATACATCACCTATTCTGAGTTGTCAATACATGGTACAGAAACAACTACAACTTTATTATTACAACCGTAAAAGCGTGAGTTTGAATACAAATATTATCTTCTGCATAATATCTATACTCAAATAAATCCTCATCACATTTATTGATACATTATTTTACAAAAATGGTGAGGACTACTAAACAATTCTTTCTAAAACCTTCATTCCATACCCAGACTCATACTCGCTTATATTCTCGCCTCCCGAGAAGAAAAATGGAACAAAAGGAAAAGGTGAGCTCAACTAGCCCAAGAAAGAATATTATGACTAAGATAATATACAACAAATTACCGTTAGTCTTCAACAGGGAAAAATCTAATAGAATACAATAGACAACAAATTTTAAATCAATATTCGCAGCTGAAATAATAATTCATTAGAAGAGTTAAGTAGAGAATGCAAACTACTATCTTCTATGTATGAATTTAAAAGTTCATCGCTCTATCTTTTATCCCCGTAACATCAATCAATATACATCCGAATCAAATATTCATCTTTGCACTACAGCCAAAGATATTCATCGATTGGTCATGTTCATCTAAACACTGCTCATCTTTGCACTACTACCAAAGATATTCTTCAGAATCATTCATCTTTTGCACTACAGCCAAAGATATTCAATAATATCATCATTTAAGACCGAGGATGATGAAAAATATTTTAAAGAAACGAATCCAAAGGAAACAAAATGACAAGGATTAAGGATTCGTACTTTGTTTTATCCATGTTCAAAAATACCTCAAAAATAATCATAGTGGTGTAAAATTCAAGAATGATCAAAACATGGATACAATCAAAGCTAGTATCCGTAATAGATATTTTGGACAAAAAGAAGAAATTTTATTTTTCTATGAATAGTGGTCAGATATCGTGAATAAAGGCCGTATATCGTGAATAAGTAACTCAACACCAAAAGATAGAAATTTCCAAAAAACATCTTCACGCTTCATGAATAGTACTTTCGTGAATAGTAACTCATGAATAAGAAACTCATGAATAAGTAACCCCGACATGAAAAAGTTCCAAATTTGATAAAAGTTTCAACCAATATTTCAAAGATAATGATATTGAAGAAATAATATCATTTGAGAAGAAAATAACATCCCTTACCTCGAAAGATTAGTACTTCTAATTTGGAATACTGGGATATAAGTCTTTGAAGGAACTTGCACCGCCTAACAATACTCAAAGTATACTCAAAATACTCACAAGAATATGCTCGATAATATAGAGAGAGAAAACTTCAGTTTCTGGTGTGATTTTCAATTCTAACCTAAGCACCCTATTTATAAGAAAATGCTTAGAACACCAAAGTAGAAAATTTAATAAAATATTAATATATATATATATTAAGATTTCTACGCCAACCTTCCTAGATCTGATCTCAGCTCATTATGCACATGTTGTAACCCACAAAACAAACAAAAAACGTTTTTATTATTTAAAATATTTTAAACTTCCAAAAATCAATTATTTCGGAGCTTCGGAACTTCAATAATTCATAATAAATAGCCCCTCTATCAGAAAATTCGAATCTCGCGTGTTTTTATAGGAAATTCAATTCTCTACAACTTTGCGTAAGAAAGTTTTTCCAAATTCCAAATGTAAATTGACCAAAAATCCACAAACGGGGATTTTACAAATTATAATCAAATTTCAAATCAATAAATGGGGTCCACCAACATGTTTAACATGTTTTAAACATTTATTGCAACAAAAAATACTCTTCCTCCTCGTATACTCATATATCCCACATTCGTTGTAAAAATATCACCATTATTATATTATTAAAATATAATAATACATTTAAATGAATTATCTTATCGTAAAAAGATAAAATTTCAATTTTCAACAATTGTCACATTAAAATTTTTCTCCATCTATATCCACATAAAATCAATATTTTCCTCATCATATGAATCAATAATTAATTATTCACAAATAATATTACGTAATCACAATATTGACAACCAGTGCGGTTCCAGAAAGAGGGGCTTTCCATAAGAATTTCTCCTCTTCTTGCCATTATTGGGTGACCAAACCTCTCCTTAGATGTAACTTTCTAGACATTGCCAATAATTTTATCTAATAATATTATTTAGATAATATGAATTATTGCTTCGATAATGAAAAATATTGTGTAATGACAATTATCAAACAACAAAGAATATAAAATATCAACGCAAAGAATTATTGAATCAATAAAATAAAATATTGAATAAGAATTACATGTAACCATTATTGAGTAGTGCCTTCACGTAAGAATCAATAATTGGTGCAATACTGCAGCTTCTTGTGTTTTAACCAATTTGGTATTTTAACAAAGATAATCTTAGAATAACTACTACTGTTATTTTTAAACAACTTATATTTGTCGCTTTCTTCATCCAATCTTTTTCGTTATGGGGCCCACATGCGGTTCTAGTCACCATCGCATTTAATATTCCCGACAAGATTTAATATTCCACGACCAAACGAATATTCCCAAACAACAATGAATATTTTATAACCACTTGCTTATTTTGAAGTATTTACGTATTTTACCCTTAACTATCCACATTAATCAAATCAACCCTTACTATTTCAAAATAATAAATAGAAAAATTAAATTTCATTAATAATAAGTTGGGGTCTTACAACCTCCCTCCTTATGAAATTTCATCCTCGAAATCGACGCGTACGTTCTGTGTGTTTCAAAAGATGAGGATACCTCGCTTTCATTTCCATTTCCAATTCCCGTGTCATTTCCTCTATAGCATGATTCCTCCACTAAACTTTAACTTGTGGTATGACCTTTTCATACGTAGGACATGCTCCTTCCTATCCAAAATCTTGACAGTACCTCCTCATACGTTAAGTCTTCTACTATCTCGTCCTGGTTCTAACTCAATAACGTGGTTTGGGTCTTTCACATATTTACGAAGTGCATGATATGTGAAACACATTATGAACACGAGACATACTTTGAGGTAACGCGAGTCTATAGGCTACATTTCCTACTCGGTCAAGAATTTGAAATGGACCAATAAATCGTGGATTGTGCTTTCCTCTCTTCCCAAATCTTGTAACTCCCTTCCATGGAGCAACTCGCAACAATACATGATCCCTACACTAAAAATTCCACGTCCTTTCGATGAAGATCCGCATAACTCTTTTGTCGATCTTGTGCCGCTTTGTATACGTTTGTCGAATCATTTGGATCTTTTCCGTAGTCATATACGTATTAACTTCGGGTCCTAACAATGTTGCTTCACCCACCTCGTCCCCAACATAATCGGAGAGTGACACTTTCATCCATATAATGCTTCAAATGGAGCTACACCTATACTTGCCTGATAACTGTTGTTGTAGGAGAATTCCGCCAATGGTAAATACTTATCCCAACCGCCTTGAAGTCTAGGACACAGTAGTCTTAATAAATCTTCAAGAGTTTGAATAGTCCTTTCGATTGTCCGTCTGCTTTGAGGATGGTATGCCGAATCTAAATCGTAAATCCGTGCCCATAGCTTTTTGCAAGCTAACCCAAAATCTTAAAGTGAATCTTGGGTCACGATCCAAACTATGGATACAGTATGCCATGCAACCTCACAATCTCATTCACGTACATACTAGCAAGACGCTCAAGTGAATAAGTCTCCCGTCGGCAAGAAAATGAGCGGACTTGGTTAATCTATCAACAATAACCCAAATAGCATTGATGCCCCGAGAAACCGTAGGAAGACCCGTAACGAAAATCCATGGTAATGTGTTCCCACTTCCATTTCGGAATCTCAAGTGGTTGCAACGTACCCTTAGGTACTAGATGCTCCGCCTTTACACGCCGACAAGTTAAACACATTGAGATAAACTTTGCAATCTCTCTCTTCATATTGTTCCACCAAAATGTATGTCAAGATCACGATACATTTTAGTACTTCCGTGGATGGATTGCAAATGGTATCAGTGTGCCTCTATCATAATCTTGACTTCAAATCGAGTCGTTAGAACACAAAGTCTAGAGTGGACTCAAGTATTCATTCTTCATCAATTCTCGCTTAGAATAGCTCATTCTTGTACTTTCTTCTTCATACGCATCGACTCCGTGTCAATGGCTCGAGCAACCTTAACTTTTCTATTAAAGTTGGCTCTATGCGTATACTTGACATCATCGCACTCGCTCCTGATATGATCTTCTACTCAACGCGCGTACTACCACGCTCGCTTTTCCATGATGGTATCAATAGTGTGGTCGTAGTCTTTCAATAGCTCGAGCCAACGTCATTGCCGCGTGTTGAGTTCTTTTGAGTGAAGAAATATTTAAGGCTTTTATGGTCCAATATATCTCCACTTTCTCCCATATAGATAGTGCCTCCATATCTTTAGGCTAAAACGATCACTTTGCTAACTCTAGATCATGAGTAGGATAATTCCTCTCATACTCTTTAAGTTGTCGCGAGGCATAGGCTATGACTTTTCCACGCCAGCATGAGAACACATCCTAACCCTTTGCTCTCAAGCATCGTCAGAGATAACAAATCCATCCGAACCAGATGGTATTGTTAGAACAGTCTTAAAATAAGTCTCCTCTTAAGCTCTTGGAAACTCTTCTCGCATTCTTCGCTCCAAACGAATTTTGTATCCTTCCGAGTTAGGCCGAGTTAATGGAGTAGCGATTCGAGAAAACCTTCCACGAATCTCCGATAATAACCAAATAAGCCCAAAAGCTACGTGACTTTAGTCACCGACTTTTGCTGTTCCCAACTTTGTATTGCTTCAATCTTCACGGATCAACAGATACTCCATGTTTCGACACCACGTACCAAGGAATGCTACTTCCTCAAGCCGTAACTCGCATTTCATTAATTTGGCATATAGTTTGTTTTCACGGCCTTTGGAGTACCAAATTTCAAATGGTGCTCATGATCTTCACGACTTTTGGAATATATAAGGATGTCATCAATAAAGACAACAACAAACCGATCCAAATATTCCTTGAATACTTTCGGTTCTTCATATCCATGAAAGTCAAGAGAGCATTAGTCATCCGAAAGACATGACTAAGAATTCATAATGCCCGCATCTGAGTTCTAAAGGCGCCTTTTGAATATCCTCGCCTTCTAATCTTCAAATGATGATATCCGAACGAAGATCGATTTTTGAAAATTGTGCCCTTTGCAAATCGGGTCAAACAAGTCATCAATACGAGGTAGAGGATACCTATTCTTGATGGTGACATGGTTCAATTCCGATAGTCAATACAAAAGTCGCATACTCCCGCTCTTTCTTCTTTAAAAAACAAACAGAGCACCCCAAGGAGATGTACTAGATTTAATGAAACCGATGTCCAACAATTCTTGTAGTTGGACCTTTAACTCCTGAAGTTCAATAGAGCCATTCGATATGGGTTTTAGAAATGGGCTTTGTACCAGTTCAAGATCAATAAAGAATTCAACTTCACGTTTTGGGGGTAGACCGGAAGTTCTTCGAAATACGTCAGAAAGTCAATAACAACAGAATATTATTCAAATTTGACGTGTCTTTATTCAAATCCATAACATGGGCTAAGAAAGCTTGACATCCGCTTTTCAATAAACGAATAGCTTTATGATTAGATATGATGTTGATTGATTTTAATGGTTTAGTTGCTTGAATTGCATAACAAAAGTTGGTTAGAATATGAAAACTAACAACCTTACGAAAACAATCAATTTTGGCATGATGAGTAGTTAACCAATCAATCCCTAAAATCACATCAAAAGCAAGTATCTTTAAAGAGATAAGGTCAATGTGTGTAAGGTGATGGTGCCAACTTGAATCAAACAAGATTTATAAACAAAGTGGATGTGATGAAAGTTTCTCCTAACGGAGTTTCCACAGATAGGTCAAAGTCTAATTTCTCCTGAGTCAAGTTTAAACGCTGAGCACACGCAGAGAGATAAATGAATGGGTAAAGACCCAGATCAAGTAAGGTATAAACTTCGCAAGAATTTATAAATAGCTTACCCGTGATCACCTCGTTTGGGTTCCTCGATTATGACCAGACACACAACAAACGCTTCTTCCCTAATCATTGACTTTGACTTTTCCGGGACGATGTCTTTTGAGTCACCTACCCCATTGAACTAGGTTTCGCCATCGCATAATCTTGATCTTATATGTCCTTCTTCTTTCCCACAATTATAGCATACCTTGAATCGTTTTGGGCGGTTTGACCGATATGTCCCTCTTTTCCGCATTTGTAACAATATATGACCGGTGGTCGTTCTCCTCCCTTAGAACCGATTCATTCGCAAGACCGTCGCGTCTTCACATGGTCATTGTTAAATCTCCTTTTTAAAATCTCCTCCCGACTCGCTTCTTCTATTTTCATGGCTATGATTACCACCAGAGTGGTTACCATTTTTGTCCGTCTGCTTTTCTCTCATTGGTTATCATTATTCGTTGATCGCTATCTCCGTACGATCCTCGGTTATGGTCCTCTCGACGACTGCACTCGTTATCTCGCTCTAATAATTGAGCCTGCTTACAAACATCCGAATAGAGAGAAAATTTATGAGAAATGAGATATAGTCGTATCTTGGGTTTCAAACCTCTCAAAAACATCCGCACATATAATGCTCCTCATTCTCCACCAAATGAGGTGCAAACTCGATAACTCTACAAACTTTGCCTCGTCATCGAGACACCGCCATGTTGTTCGCCTCCAAATCTAATAAACTCCACTTCCTTCATACGACGCGAACACTTTCGTGAAAGTATTTGTCATTAAATAGTTTCAAATGTCTCCCAAGACATGCCGAAAAGTACCGGATGGGTATGCTTCACGCATTTCCACCAAGAGTCTCCTTCGCCACTTTACATAAAGGTGGCAAATGGAACCTTCTGTTCCTCGCATCCCAAGACATCGAATATCTTGGTAATTTGCTTGACCCATGTTTCCGCCATGATCGGATCTCGCTTTCCCTTAAATTCGTGGTCCCAACTCTTTGAATCGCCACATGACAACCCGTGAATTGCTATCATTTCCTCCTCAGATTTTGAACACGAGTCTCCTCGTCGATTTTGCATGAACAAAGAAAAAGCTTCTAAACATCCCCTCGCTCATCATCTCGCCAATTGGTGTTGTTCACAGGAGGAACATTGCCACTGCTGTTTACGCTTCTCCTCGTTGGTGAGTACAAGTTGCCTCCACTATGGTCTCATTTCCATTGTTAATATTCTCACGACATTCTCAAATACCGCCATAAAACAAGGGTTAATTAAGGAAATCAATATATCACATAATATCCCTATATATCGACCAACTAACAAATAAGCTTAGGTAGGACACACTAGCGAAGGATTTACTCGCCTTTCCCTCCTAGTTCTATTCCCCGATCTCCGCCAGAGATCATATCCTAAGCTCGATACCAACCGTGACGCCCCCAAAATAGGTATACATCACCTATTCCGAGTTGTCAATACATGGTATGTAAACAACTACAACTTTATTATTACAACAAGAAATCGTGAGTTTGAATACAAATATTATCTTCTGACAATATCTATACTCAAATAAATCCTCATCACATTTATTGATACATTATTTTACAAAATGGTGAGGACTACTAAACAATTCTTTCTAAAACCTTCATTCCATACCCCAACTCGTACTCGCTATATTCTCGCCTCCTCGAGAAGAAAAATGGAACAAAAGGAAAAGGGTGAGCTCAACTAGCCCAAGAAAAGAATATTATAACTAAGATAATATACAACAAATTATCGTTAGTTTTCAACAG
The DNA here is from genome assembly GCA_020205615.1 of Panax quinquefolius. Classification (NCBI taxonomy): domain Eukaryota; kingdom Viridiplantae; phylum Streptophyta; class Magnoliopsida; order Apiales; family Araliaceae; genus Panax; species Panax quinquefolius. Next base: position 130,959,477 of record CM035162.1, on the reverse strand, counting down.
GAAAAATCTAATAGAATACAATAGACAACAAATTTTAAATCAATATTCGCAATGAAATAATAATTCATTGTAAGAGTTAAGTAGAGAATGCAAACTACTATCTTCTATGTATGAATTTAAAAGTTCATCGCTCATCTTTTATCCCCGTAACATCAATCAATATACATCCGAATCAAATATTCATCTTTGCACTACAGCCAAAGATATTCATCACTCTAGTCATGTTCATCTAAACACTGCTCATCTTTGCACTACGGCCAAAGATATTCTTCAGAAATCATTCATCTTCGCACTACGTGCCAAAGATATTCAATAATATCATCATTTAAGATCGAGGATGATGAAAAATATTTTTTTAAAGAAACGAATCCAAAGGAAACAAAATGACAAGGATTAAGGATTAAGGATTCGTATTTTGTTTTATCCATGTTAAAAAATACCTAAAAAATAATCATAGTGGTGTAAAATTCAAGAATGATCAAAACATGGATACAATCAAAGCTAGTATCCGTAATAGATATTTTGGACAAAAAGAAGAAATTTTATTTTTCGATTGAATAGTGCCGTATACGTGAATAGTAACTCCTACACCAAAAGATAGAAATTTCCCAAAACATCTTCACGCTTCATTTAATAAGTACTTGAATAAGAACTCGTGAATAAGAACTCATGAATAAGAACTCATGAATAGTAATCCCGATATGAAAAAGTTCCAAATTTGATAAAAAGTTTCAACTAATATTTCAAAGATAATGATATTGAAGAAATAATATCATTTGAGAAGAAAATAACATCTCTTACCTCGAAAGATTAGTACTTCTAAATGGAATACTGGGATATAGTCTCAAGGGAACTTCAGACCGCCTAACAATACTCAAAGTATACTCAAAATACTCACAAGAATACGCTCGATAATATAGAGAGAAAAACTTCAATTTCTGGTGTGATTTTCAATTCTAACCCAAGCACCCTATTTATAGAAAATGCTTGTAACACCAAAGTTAAAAATTTAATAAAATATTAATATATATATTAAGATTTTATGCCAACCTTCCTAGATCTGATCTCAGCTCATTATGCACATGTTGTAACCCACAAAACAAACAAAAAAACGTTTTATTATTTAAAATATTTTAAACTTCCAAAATCAATTATTTTGAGCTTCTAACTTCAATAATTCATAATAAATAGCCTCTCTATCGTAAAATTCAAATCTCAAGCGTGTTTTTATAGGAAATTCAATTCTCTACAACTTTGCGTAAGAAAGTTTTTCCAAATTCCAAATGTAAATTGACCGAAATCCATAAACGGGGATTTTACAAGTTATAATCAAATTTCAAATAATAAATGGGGTCCACCGACATGTTTAACATGTTTTAAACATTTATTGCAACAAAATACTCTTCCTCCTCGTATACTCATATATCCCACATTCGTTGTAAAATATCACCATTATTATATTATTAAAATATAATAATACATTTAAATGAATTATCTTATCGTAAAAAGATAAAATTTCAATTTTCAACAATTGTCACATTAAAATTTTTCTCCATCTATATCCACATAAAATCAATATTTTCCTCATCATATGAATCAATAATTAATTATTCACAAATAATATTACTGTAATCACAATATTGACAATCGTGCGCCCTCCAGAAAGAGGGGCTTTCCAATAAGAATTTCTCCTCATCTGCAAGCAATTAGGTGACCAAAACCTCTCCTTAGATGTAACTTTCTAGACATTGCCAATAATGTTATCTAATAATATTATTTAGATAATATGAATTATTGCTCGATAATGAAAAATATTATGTAATGACAATTATCAAACAACAAAGAATATAAAATATTAACGCAAAGAATTATCAATCAATAAAATAAAATACTCGAATAAGAATTATCGTAACCATTATCGAGTAAAGTGCCTTCTTACGTAAGAATCAATAATTGGTGCAATACTGCAGTGCATCGTGTTTTTAACCAATTTAGTATTTTAACAAGATATAATTGTAAATACTACGTACCATTATTTTTAAACAACTTATATTTGTCGCTTTCTTCATCCAATCGCTTTCACATGGGGACCACACATGGTCATACTGTCAATGCATTTAATATTCCCCGACAAGCATTTAATATTCCACGACCAAACGAATATTCCCTCGACAACAATGAATATTTTATAACCACTTGCTTATTTTGAAGTATTTCATGATTTTACCCTTTTAACTATCCACATTAATCAAATCAACCCTTACTATTTCAAAATAATAAATAGAGAAAATTAAATTTCATTAATAATAAGTTGGGGTCTTACAAAACGTGTATATAAAGGTAACTAACTACTTTGTTGATAGTAAACTTCACATAATATTTTTATTTATCAAGTATATAACTAAAGGTAACCAAATTACATTATTAGTAGTAAAACAACATACATGTCCGGAACAAAAAACTAAATCATTCAACTTGTCATTTGAACGGGGCTTCATTAACTCATTCCATCTGAATAAACGGACATCCGACGGATGCTCGTCATTGCATATACCCCGAGTTTTGAATGTCGGAATAGTTTCAAACATAAAAACTTGGAATACATAAGGAATCCCATTCAACTTGTACAATTTGGTGTAATGATCCAATTAAAATTGTATGTTGAAACACCATTCTTTCCTTTCCTAAAATGCCCCTTCAAAACATTACATAAAGAGTATTTTGTCATCTCAAACGCGACTTTCCCCCAAGGAAAACTACTAACATCACCATAACACAAAAAATTAACCATTGCCCCATCCACGTAATTTTCGTAAATCGTGTACATAATGAAATTAAAGACCAAAAAAATCATTGACATCTTAATAGCCTCGTGATCATCATCAAAAACTGCCTTCCTATATACCCTACCTATACTACTACGTGTCACAGCTTCGTCCCCAAAAAACTTTCCAATAAGCATATTCTCCATACCTTTATATGCAGTTATATCATCCTCACCTTGCCATCTCAACCCAGATATAAGACCAAACTCAGGCAAACCAAACTCCCCCTTTTTCTCCCGAACAAAACCACATTTCACCGCTCATCCCTCCGTGAACCTCCCTTACAAGAGCGTGGTGAATAATCTGGGAATACATTTGGTGCTCACCAAACTCCAGAAAATTCTCAAAACATGTTGCCTTAAACTTATCCAGCTGACTCTGATTTAATTTATTTGCAATAATGTTGGGGACTTCCATGTCGCACCAATATATGACTTTTCTAGTGAATTTTCTGTTGCATTCCTCATAGTAAAGATCCCATAACTGCAAGTAAACAAAATCAGATTTACAAAGTTAACCAACCAGTCATATGATAGTAACCAAAACAACATAGATAAGTAACCAATATAGCTTTAGTCAATAACCAAAACATCATTAATTAGTAATCAATTCAGTATTAGATAGTAACCAAGACAGCATTACACAATATAATGGTTAGACAGAAACCAATAAAGCATTGTAGACGAGAACCAAGACAAAGATTATACAAGAAATAGCATGTCATAAGAAGGTAACCAATGTAAATTGGTTATCGATTAATCCGCATCTTGGTTACCTTCATGTAACATGTTTTGTTATCGTTTAATACATTGGTTACCAACCATGTGGTTACCAAACATTAGTCAGTAATATTATGCAGTAACCAAAATAGCATTAGTCAGTAACCCATTCAGCATTATACAGTAACCAATACAATGTTGTATAGTAACCAATACAGCTTTAGAAAATATATTGGTTAGACAGTAACCAAGACATCATTAGACAGTAACCAACATGTTATATGAAGGTAACTAATGTAAATTATTTATTGATTTATGTTGTTTTGGTTACCTTCATGCAACATGCTGGTTACTGTCTAATGCATTGGTTACCAATCATGTGGTTACCAATCATGTGGTTACCAAGCATTAATCATTAATATTATGCAGTAATCAAAACAGTAATTAGTCAGTAACCAATTAAGCATTATACAGTAACTAATATAATGTTACACAGTAACCAATATAACCTTCGACAAGAACTCAACACAAAGATTAGACAAGAACTAAAACATCATTGGGACAAGAACTAAAACAAAGATTAGACATTATAATGTTGCCCAATAACCAATATAACATACCAAAATCTAACACCAAACATTTATATGATCGTGACAATAACAAAATTTAAATTAACACACCTTTAAAATTCTTTGAGTTGGAATTATCTTCTGGATAAGCACTTGAGCTTCATTCTTAACAGGGACATCAAAATCATAATCTAATTGCACTTCGGAATGTTTGATATCACTATATATCACCAAACTACTCTAATTCTTACTCAATTTATTACCTACATCCTTCCCCTTTCCCTTCCCCTTTCCCTTCCCCTTGTTCTCCACAACAAACCTCTTCAAGTTCTTAACAGAATCACCCTCCACGATCCTTTTCCTCTTTCCATCCTTCTTCCTTGTATCAACCATTCTATACAAAACATAAAAATAACACAAACCAAAACAATGAATACTCCATTCTGTTAGCAAACTACTTTAATATATATTACATTAAATTATTAAGAAAATACTCACTTGAAGCAATAATAAACAACGGAATAGATCAATTGAGAAAAATAACTCAACTAAACCAGACTGCAACAGCGAGTAACAACGACAATGACGAACAACTAACGAAGATGGCGAACAACTAACGAAGATGATAACGAGTAAAGATCACGAACGAACAGATGAGATGAAGAACGAACAGATTAAATCACCGGAAACAATCGATAGAGATGAAGAACGAATGAACAGAGGAGAGAAACAAGGGTTTCAGTATGCAGAATGATTTGGTAACTGAAGAGTCCCAAACAAATGATAGGCGGTTATCACGTAATTCAAAAAAAATAAGCTTTTGCCATGTCAGCCAATTAATATTAACTACTTAAATTAAGGACTCCTAATATAATTAGTATTGTAAATATATATGATAAAGTGTCATATTTTTATAATTATTTTATAAATGTATGATTTTTGTAATTACTTTTATAAATATACTATAATATGTAATTTTTCCTTGATTTTTTGTCCAAGCTCGACCGGCCCAATTGATAGTCCTAAATACAAGTCTCACACTCTATAGATGACAAAGAATACGAATCTCACAAGAAAAAGAAAATAAATTTAATTCTTGCAATAACACCATGCTTGCTAGTTCAAAATTATAAGAGAACGGAGAAAAGAGAAAATGCAACTTAGCATGCGTCTATAACCGTTAATCTAATTCAGACCCTATTACGACGGATTTAGTGGCGTAGAATATCGCTAAAGGTGCCATCAAGATACTTAACCACCCGCATAAAAAAGCGTGTATATATATATATATATATATATATATATATATATATATATATATATATATATATATACACACAAACTATATACCTAAAAACCGTCAAAAACCGTCATTGTAGTCATTATGATCCATTGTAGAAGTATACATCTACATGTACATACATTTTATCTATATATATATATATAATTAGCATAATAAGTCAAGAAATTATTGTTAACTTGCTTTAAGTGCGTTAATATGAAAAGATTGTGTAGTTGTTGACGTAAATTTTAGAAAATATAATAAGAACAAAGTTAGAAATGCAATATTATTTTATAAAACGAATTATTATTTTTATAAAGAAAATTTGATATTTTTACAATATTTTGTTCATATGAATGTGAATTTTATTTATTATTATTTATTTGAAGGGAGTCTTCTGAAACTATTAATTTTAAAAAAAAGAAATATCAAATCCTTCTATCAAACTTTATACTACTTAGCTATCTTTTATCGTATAAAATAGAACGCCAAGAATATTTTTATATTTGCATATTAAGATTTGTAAAAGAAACACAAATTTGTATTGATATGTTTTAAATAAAGTTTTATTTTTAAATTAAATATTATGAATAATAATAATAATAATAATAATAATAATAATAATAATAATATGGTATGCATGAGATGTATTTAAGTATTATTATTTTCAGTATTTAATATTAAAGTTTGACAATTAAACTATAATTATAAAAAATGTTTAAAATATTTTATATCATAACCATACATACTCCCCATTTTGGGAGAGAGAGAGAGTAAGAAAAACAGAAACTCCACTGATTCCCAAAAAAGTCCAAATTTCACTCTTTTAAAGTCAGACCAGATCAGACCAGACCAAAAGGGACGGCCCAAAGGTACTACAAACACTAAACAATATTAATTTTATTTGGGTTCTTTACACTACCATACAACAATTAAAAAATAATTACAAAATTAGTGCATCTACAAAATAATTACAAAAGAGTACAACACAAATTGGTTACCTTCAGGTTACCTTCAATTCAGATATTGACCCGTAGTTACTACACATTCATAAATTGGTTACCTTCATATAAGTGTTTGGTTAGGTTTAATTGTTCAGTCTTTAATTGGTCACCACGTTATGATACTCAGTGATTTGATTATAAATTGAATGCAAATAAAATGTTTTAGATTTATGGTTACTAATTAGATATATGTTAGTTACTGTATAATGTTAATTTGGTCACCATTCATAATATTGTATTATTTTTAATGCTTTAGTTGTACTTTATTTTATGATAAAAAAAGGTTTAATATAGTACATCAGTAAAAATAGTGTAACTACAAAATATCTAGATGTTTACCGTGAGTAACCAATAACCGCATATATAGTAACCTTTTTTATTGATGTAAGCTAACCGAGATCATGTTACACAATATTGAATAATATGTTGTATTTTTTTCTTCTTACATTAAGTAAGAGAAAAACCACACGGCTACTCTCTAATTACATCATGGTTTAACAAGATAAAAATAAATAAATACATGTAACACTTGGTAATTGTTCTGAAATTTTTTTATGACTGTTTGGTTACCCACAAAAACTAAAATGGTTACATGTGTATGAATGTTCGGCTACCAACTGCAGCATATTCAAAATAATTTTATTTTTAAAAGGTTATTTATAAGTGTTGGGTCGTGATATTTTATCCCTTTAAATAAAATATATTGAAACTTACTATTTTTATTCTATCGGGCCTTTATTATTGAATTATAAAAATCATTAAGCCCAATTATCATATCATTTTCATTTCAAACTTATAAGACCTAGGTAAGGTCAATTCGGATCAATCATTTAGACATTTTAAATATCTATAATCTTTGACCAGAATGATGAAAAAGCATGTTTGTTGACTAAAGAATCACGCCATGCATTAATGTGGATGGATCAGAATCTCGACATTTGGCGATAACAAAGGATCAAAAGCAAAGGAACAAACTACATGCAAATGCAAGAAACCCATCTGCAAAGGGAACGTGTCGTGTAAGAGTGGTGTGCACGATAATTCGTGCCAGAGGATATAACTTGCAAGGAAGTCTCCACCAAGAGGTACGCTTTTCATACTCTTCTTCATTTAGAATCGACGATGCTAATATCAGCCAAGAGGAGGGGCCTTTTCAAAGGACAGATATGTTTAACATTTGCTTCGAAAAGACGATGAGGAGATACATCTAGCCATGGAACACCGGTGGGACAAAGTAGTATGCGCTGTTAGTTCATCACAAGTGATCTCAAGCCAACATTCTACGACGTGGCCAGGATCTTCTAAAACAGAGATCGTGAGCAGTAGCTTCGGCCTCAAGAAAGCATAATCAGCAAGAACTGTCATCTATCATAACGGAAATATCGGCATACAGATTGTACCATGGTGGAACCTAAGACTAGGTTATCACAACGTGGAATGGCGAGGACGTGATCCCAACCGGCCTAGTAAACCGCAGTTCCGCCAGGCTAACTCATTTCACCTAAGGGTCAAGAGCCATCCATTCTAAACCTAAGGTCGCCAAGTAAGGACGATCCTACGTCAAAGCGTCATAAGGTTCTCAGGTTCAATCAATGAGGTCCAACAGGAAAGATATAGCCGTAACAATAACTCTTTTTCCTCCGATATGAGCTGAGAAAGTGACATACCAAGCAAAAATTACTCTTTACGGAGAGCTATGGGATGGGTCGAGATCCTTATACCATAGTCGCTTGACCATTAATGATTACTATGACATTTTATCGATGTCGCTAATGTTCACCCTTTGTCACTAAGGGTAAAAGACGCTTTTATTGTTGATGGGGATTATGCCATCTGACGTCATCAGGTCCAACTGGATCATTCCATCATGCTGAAGCAACAGGGAAGATCGAGATAGTAGACAGTCCCAAGTAGTCACCAATGAATCTTGTGCCAGAAAGAGGTAGTTACGGACAGTTACCGATCTAATGACATCACAACGCTGAAAGATTCCTGTAAGAAGCGATCAGCAATCGAGAAATTGGTATGAAACGATGTTTACCATCCAAGAGCTTATCAGCCTTTGACAAGGCGTTTCCTATGTCGTGGATGAGACTTAGTAATAGTCTCAAGAATCCTTCGAGCCAATCAAAGGGAAGTAGAGGTCTCAAGACCCCATAAGCCGACGAGAAGAGGGGAGGTTACAACCAAAACCGTATGTAGTTCAAGAAGTAATAATTGTATGAAAAGAATAACTCATCACAACCCGGTTAAGTATGTATAACCCGCTGAATAAGAGATTCGATTTTCGTTGTGAGAGAGAGTCGAAGAACTTCAAAAACAACGTCATTGAGGTCCAAGGTGAAAAGACAGCTCGCAAGAAGGCATCCCCTTTTTCCCTTCTCGACACCTCCCGGAGAAAGCGATGCTACCAAAATTAACATTCTCGCATGGAGAGCTAAGGATGGGTCGAGATCCTGACCATAACAAAGTCAATCATTAATGGACATATTACTTTACCGACATGTCGCTAAATGTCACACTTTTTGTCACTACTGGAGAAAAGACGCCAGTATGCTGGGATGGGGACTTACCATCGATTCTATCTCTCGTGGACCGGAATCTCGTGGATAACTCCATGCTCGCTTTGAAGCAACCGGAATCCCATTCCATCCGTTAACCTGGAGAAATTGGTAAAGAAATCATGCTCATATCCCAAGAGTTCCAAGCAGGTTTCTGACAAGGAAGGCTGGCATTGGAAGAGCTGCTAATATCAAGAATCCTTCTTTTGAGCCAATCAAAGGAAGTAGAGGTTCCTAAGACCGGCGTTGACTGTGAGAAGAGGGAGGTACAAACTGTGCTTAAGGTAGTTCATGTATACAACTGTATGCATAAGGCAGCTAGCTGTGGCACCTGCTCACCAGCTACATTAAGGTTTATACCTGGGCCAATATGAGGTCCAGACAAGTGGACATCAGATCCTGAACCAAATTTTCTTTGAATCACCTTAAGGATAATTAAGAAACCTGGACAACAACCTCGAATATTGTGGCGACGACATTGCCATACACTAATGAATAGCGCATATTTTTAGAAGATCCATCAAATATCAACCAGATAACGGATTTTCATGGATTATCTTTATGTCATATAAGGATCAAAGAACGATTCATGAGCACAATATTTTATGATAAAAAAAGGTTTAATATAGTACATCAGTAAAAATAGTGTAACTACAAAAATATCTAGATGTTTACTGTGAGTAACCAATAACCAGACATATGGTAACCTTTTTATTGATGTAAGCTAACCGAGATTGTGTTACACAATATTGAATAATATGTTGTATTTTTTTCTTCTTACATTAAGTAAGAGAAAAACCACACGGCTACTCTCTAATTACATCATGGTTTAACAAGATAAAAATAAATAAATACATGTAACACTTGGTAATTGTTCTGAAATTTTTTTATGACTGTTTGGTTACCCACAAAAACTAAAATGGTTACATGTGTATGAATGTTCTACTTACCAACTCCAAAAGATATTCAAAATAATTTTATTTTTAAAAGGTTATTTATAAGTAACCAACATGATAAAGTTTTGTCACTCACTAATACACATTTGGTTACCTCTAAAAAAAAGTCCAAAAAATAAATTAGTGGAATATAAATACAAGCCATATCTAATTCATTGCTTATTAAAGATGGACAACAATTTTCTTTCTCACAAAGAAAAAGTCGCTTTCAAATTTCCCAATTCTCTCACTCTCCACTTCTCTATCTTTATGCCTTCGAAGTAACCAACATGATAAAGTTTTGTCACTCACTAATACACATTTGGTTACCTCTAAAAAAAAGTCCAAAAAATAAATTAGTGGAATATAAATACAAGGCGACAAAGATGGACAACAATTTTTCTTTCTCACAAAGAAAAAGTCGCCTTCAAATTTCCCAATTCTCTCAACTCTCCACTTCTCTATCTTCGCTCATCAATCATCACACCAGATCCTTCAAAACTAAAACCTAAAAGGGTTTCAACTTTATCGCTCGGTCGCTGATTTTGTGCGGTTTCTTCGAAATTGCTAATATTTTATGACGGGATTTATTCGTGCGAGGTGTTGAGGTTTTGGAATTTTTAGGGCTTTGGATTGAGAATTGAATGAGTAAAGTGGTTATGGTTGGGGGTAGTATTTACACTACTATATGAATTGATTTGAATATAGTAGTTGATAAATGATCACCTGCCTATCAAGTTTTCAGCAGAAGAAACTGTCATGATGTACACTACAAGAAAATCGGATAATTCCGACGGAATTAAATTCGACGGAAATATTCCCTCGAAGATAGTATTATTTCGACAGATTATTCAGTCGAACATAATTCAGTCGAAAATACAGTAATTTCGACGGATGTCTGTCGAAAATAGATGGAGATAGCCCCTGACGCCTAAGTTCGCGCCAACCTTATATTCGACGAAATAGTGTTTACGTTCGACGAAATATCAGTCAAAGATATGTTAATTACGACGGATGTAAGTTCGACGACAATTCCGTCAAAAATATGTTTTAAAACATAATCAGATCGTTTTCTCCCCAGCCGCCTCTCATTCTCTCATCAGCCGCCTCTCATTCTCTCATCTTACTCTCTCTCACTCTCACTACTCTACTCTCATTTCTCTCTCACTGCTTTCATCTCCACCACCACCAGACGCTACCACCATCGCCACCACTAGATGCCACCAGACGCCACCACCACTAATAACCACCACCACCAACAACCACCACCACCAGATGCCACCACCGCCGCCGCCACCAGACATCACCATCACCGCTGTTCCAGCAGCCACCACCACCACCGGTCTGCACCACCAGGAGGTTTTGTGTTCCTTATTTGTTATCAGTTAGTCGATTACGTTGTTGTTGCGACATGGTACAGGTTTTTAGCACTACGTTGAATATTTGAATGTGAAATATATTATTGTCTGTCTGTATTGGGATAAAACATGTTACAGGTACATAAATGAGTTTAAATACCTGGAAATTGGATTTTCAAAAAATTTATTAAAAAAAATCCTTAATTTCGACGGAATAAGCTATTTCCGACTGATATTCCGTCGGATTTATAAGCCTAGATTAATTTCCATATAATTTATTATTTTTATTTTTCTATCGGAAATACCTTAGTTTCGAGGGAAGATTCCGTCGAGAATGGAGGTTAAATACATTTCGTGTAATTTATTTTTTCGTCGAAGACAAGCTATAACCGAGAGAAAATTCCGTCAGAAATAATTTGGTGTTATCCTCGACGGAAGTGGTCCCTCGTAATTAATCAGTCGAAGATAGAGTACTTGCGACGGAATTGTTCCCTCGAACTAAGTTCGACGAAGATATGATATATTCGACGAAAATTCGTCAGCAATATGTCAGTCGAAGATAACATAAGTTCAACAGAATTTATGACAGACTTTATCTCTGACGTGTATATATACGACTGAATTTCTGATGGAATAATCCCTCATAAATAAGCTAGTTCTGACGGAATAGACTTATGTTTGAGGGAAAATTATGTCGGAATTAGGGCTTTTTCTGGTAGTTGTGACGCCCCCAAAATTAGGTATACATCACCCATCCTGGGTAGTCAGATACATGGTACAGAATTTAAATACAACTTACTAATATAACTGTCGTGTACAATACGACATAAACTGTGAGTTTGAATACAAATATTGTCTACTAGAGATCATACAAACTCAAAAGGAGTCCTCATTACAATTATTATCACACTTATTTCACGTAATAGTGATGACTACTACTGCTATTCTCTCGGACCATTACTCCGCTCCCCGACTCGTCCCAAATTATATTCTCATTTCCTGAAGAGAACAAATGAAAAAGAAAGGGTGAGCTCAACTAGCTCAAGAAGAAATATTATGACTAAGATAATGCGAATAAATTATCATTAGCCTACAACAAAGATGTTAAACCGATAAAATATAATGAACATCAAGTTTAACTACGGTGAACCAAAGAATCCATTAAAAGAGTCAAGTAGAAAATAAAATCTACTATCTTTTATGATTTTAAAAGGTTTTTCATCATCGTTATAAATTTGAGACTCGACTTTAATAAATATTCCACATCATCGAATCACCCCGCACTACTACCAAGGATATTCTTTAGTATCACGACCACAATTATTCATGCACTCTGGGCCAAGAATATTTGTATATTCATTAATGGTCATGATCATGCCAACAACTATCCATCAATGCACTACGGCCACCGAGGATTTTACCACATCATTTGTAACATTACTACCATGATTACACCAAATAGTCTCTCGTCATAATCATACCAAGTTCATTTATGCACTACAGGCCACGTAGATGACTTTCAACATAATATAAACATGAGGATGATGACAATGATATAAGAATTCAATAAAACAAGTTCAAGAATTAATTTATCTAGGAACCAATAACATCCAAACTGCCAACATCATACCGCTTTGTAGAGTAAAATTCAAGAATACCGAGAAGAATATTTCCATGAAAGGATATCGGATGAAGCGCAAATATCAAGGATATTCCACTAATTTCATGGAGTATAGAAGTCAAAGTTTTAACCAACCGGGTATAATAAAGAATGGAATAACAAAAGAAATCACCATGCATGCGATAGATCAATGCGCAGTTATTATTCCAATGTAATAATAAATAACGGAACCAGTCCCAAAAACGCATGCATGTGATATTCCAATGTAATAATAAAGAATGGAACCAGTCCGCGCGTAAAATGCATGCATGTGATATTCCAGCAGAATAATAAAGAATGGATCCAGTCCCGCAGTAAAACACGTGCATGATGTTCCAATAGAATAATAATTAAGACGGAACCCGGGCCCTTGTAAAACACACGTATAGGATGTTCCAATGTAATAATAGAAGAATGTCACCAAGTATAGGGTAAACTGTATACAAAGTTATTCCAATGTAATAATAAACAATGGAATAACAATGCTTCTCTTCATGAATAAGAAAGAATAACACCCTTACTTTTAGTAGGAGATTAAATACTTGAGAGTGTAGTAACAAAATACTCTTCTTCTTTCTCTCTTATTCTCTATACTTTCTCTCTCTATAAGCTTTAATGAATTCGTGAAAATAATGAAGCACTAGGCCTCTATTTATAGAAGATTTCTAGCTTAAACCCGTCATGTGAAAAAAGGCAAGTGGCTCGACGATGGTGATGTGAAAAGAAAAGTGGTTCGACGGCCTTTATGTGAAACGACAAGTGGTTCGACGCTGTAATGTGAAAAACGCGACAAGTGGTTCGGCGCTCGCAATATGAAACGCAAGTGGTTTGACGTCTGCAAAGGTAATTACTATTGACGAAGGTAATTACTATTCACAAAGGTAATTACTATATGACGAAGGTAATTACTATCGACGAAGAGACTCTTAGATGATGACATATGGGCCCCCCATAAAATAATCAAACTTACCACAAACGCCTTATAATGTACTCTTTATATACATCAAGGATTGAATAAATATTACCACAAATCATTTTATTTTTAATCAAGACATATTTAATCTTTCAACAATTATTAATCATTTATAACTTGTCGCCTCAATTATTGATTTAATATTATAACATATTATACAAATGATATTGTGACAATAATTGAATCAATAATATAAGAGATATGATCTGACAATTATCGTACTCAATAATCGAAAGCATACCGAAAGTGACTTCTCACGTAAAGATCAATAATCAATATCGTGTGCTACTATACAACTACGCCAGACATCGTATTTTTTTACTACCGGGTAGTTCAACAGCTTTTAATTAAGAACACCTCTGCCGTTATATTTTATAGAAAGATAATTTTTTCGCTTTCTAACTACGATAATACTTGAGTTGTGGGGTCCACTTAATGATTGAGTAGCATTTAATATTCCCCGACAAAAAAGAATATTCCCACCAAATGAATATTTTATAACAACTTGCTTACTTTGTAAAATTTATAAATATTACCCACAACTATAACATTATATCAAATTTATTCCATAATATTCAAAAATAATATTTATAGAAAATTCATCTTTATTTATAAAAGTTGGGGTCTTACAACCTCCCTCTTATGAAATTTCACCCTCGAAATTAGGGTACGTGCACTGGTATGTCGAAGAGGTAAGGAAACCTTGATTTCATTTCGATTCTAACTCCCAAGTCATTTCCTCAACATCGTGGTTCCTCCACAAAACTTTGACTTGAGGTATAACCTTGGAGCGTAGAATATGTTCCTTCTTATCCAAGATTTGAACAGAACCTCTTACATACGTCAAATCATCCGCTATTTCGTCCGGCTTCTAACTCAATAATGTGGTTCGTGTGACGCCCCAAAATAGGTATACATCACCCATTCTCGAAGTCATCAATACATGGTATGTAAACAACTACAACTTTATTATTACAACAAGAAACTGTGAGTTTGAATACAAATATTATCTTCTGATAATATCTATACTCAAATAAATCCTCATCACATTTATTGATACATTATTTTACAAAATGGTGAGGACTACTAAACAATTCTTTCTAAAACCTTCATTCCATACCCCCCACTGCATTTTCGCTATATTCTCGCCTCCCGAGAGAAAAAAATAGAACAAAAAGGAAAAGGGTGAGCTCAACTAGCCCAAGAAGAATATTATGACTAAGATAATATACAACAAATTACCGTTAGTCTTCAACAGGAAAAATCTAATAGAATACAATAGACAACAAATTTTAAATCAATATTCGCAATGAAATAATAATTCATTAGAAGAGTTAAGTAGAGAATGCAAACTACTATCTTCTATGTATGAATTTAAAAGTTCATCGCTCTCTCTTTATCCCCGTAACATCAATCAATATACATCCGAATCAAATATTCATCTTTGCACTACAGCCAAAGATATTCATCGACTTGGTCATGTTCATCTAAACACTGCTCATCTTCAGACTACTACCAAAGATATTCTTCAGAATCATTCATCTTTGCACTACAGTGCCAAAGATATTCAATAATATCATCATTTAAGACTAAGGATAATGAAAATATTTTTAAAGAAACGAATCCAAAGAAACAAAATGACAAGGATTAAGGATTAAGGATTCGTACTTTTGTTTTATCCATGTTAAAAAAATACCTCAAAAATAATCATAGTGGTGTAAAATTCAAGAATGATCAAAACATGGATACAATCAAAGCTAGTATCCGTAATAGATATTTTGGACAAAAAGAAGAAATTTTATTTTTCATGAATAAATAGCCAGATACGTGAATAGTAATAAGAACCGACACCAAAAGATAAAAATTCCACAAAAACATCTTCACGCTTCACTTAGTACTCACTCGTGAATAAGTATCGTGAATAAATAACTCATGAATAAGAATCTCGTGAATAAGAACTCATGAATAGTAACCCCGACATGAAAAAGTTCCAAATTTGATAAAAAGTTCCAACCAATATTTCAAAGATAATGATATTGAAGAAATAATATCATTCGAGAAGAAAATAACATCCCTTACCTCGAAAAGATTAAGACTTCTAATTGAATAATACCGGTATAGTCAAGGAACTTGCACCCGCCTAACAATACTCAAAGTATACTCAAAATACTCACAAGAATACGCCGATAATATAGAGAGAGAAACTTCAGCTTCGTGTGTGATTTTCAATTCTAACCCAAGACCCTATTTATAGGAAAAATGCTTAGAACACCAAAGTAGAAAATTTAATATAATATTATTATTTATAATAAAATTTCCTACGCCAACCTTCCAAGAACTGAATTCAGCTCATTCAACCCACATGTAACACCACCATAAATGAAAAAAAATGTTTTTCTAATTTTAAATATTTTAAACTTCCAAAAATCAATTATTTTGAGCTTCCTAACTTCAATAATTCATAATAAATAGCCCTTTCATCGTAAAAATTCAAATCTTACAAGTTATTATAGGAAATTCAATTCTCTACAACTTTACGTAAGAAAGTTTTTCCAAATTCCAAATAAAATTGACCAAAATCCATAAACGGGCGATTTTACAAAAGCTATAATCAAATTTCAAATAATAAATGGGGTCCACCGACATGTTTAACATGTTTTAAACATTTATTGCAACAAAAATACTCTTCCTCCTCGATACTCATATATCCCACATTCGTTGTAAAAATATCACCATTATTATATTATTAAAATATAATAATATATTTAAATGAATTATTTTATCGTAAAAGATAAAATTTCAATTTTCAACAATTGTCACATTAAAATTTTTCTCCATCTATATCCACATAAAATCAATATTTTCCTCATCATATGAATCAATAATTAATTATTCACAAATAATATTACGTAATCACAATATCGACAACCGTGCGCTCCTGTGAAAGAGGGGCTTTCCAATAAGAATTTCTTCTTCGGCGCAAGCAATTAGGTGACCAAACCTCTCCTTAGATGTAACTTTCTAGACATTGCCAATAATGTTATCTAATAATATTATTCGATAATATGAATTATTGCTTTTATAATGAAAAATACTTGTGTAATGACAATTATCAAACAAAAGCAATATAAAATATCAACGCAAAGAATTATTAACTCAATAAAATACTAAACAAGAATTATCGTAACCATTATCGAGTAGTGCCTTCACGTAAGAATCAATAATTGGTGCAATACCGCAGCTACGTGTTTTAACCACCCAGTATTTTAACAAGATAATCTGTGAATAACTACGCCAATTATTTTTAAACCACTTATATTTGTCGCTTTCTTCATCCAATCGCTTTCCATTATGGGCCCACACATACGGTCATACTGTCAGATTTAATATTCCCCGACAAAGATTTAATATTCCACGACCAAACGAATATTCCCAACAACAATGAATATTTTATAACCACTGCTTATTTTGAAATATTTGCATATTTTACCCCTAACTATCCACATTAATCAAATCAACCCTTACTATTTCAAAATAATAAATAGAGAAAATTAAATTTCATTAATAATAAGTTGGGGTCTTACAACCTCCCTCCTTATGAAATTTCGTCCTCGAAATCGACGTGACGATTCACGTGTTTTCAAAAGGTGAGGATACCTCGCTTTCATTTCCGCTTCCAATTCCCTGTGTCATTTCCTCTATAAAGATGATTCCTCCACAAAACTTTAACTTGTGGTATGACCTTTCACAGCAGTAGGACATGCTCCTTCCTATCCAAAATCTTGACAGTACCTCCTCATACGCTAAGTCTTCTATATATCTCGTCCGGCTTCTAACTCTATAACGTGGTTCGGTCTTTCACATATTTACGAAGTACGATATGTGAAACACATTATGAACACGAGACATACTTTGAGGTAACGCGAGTCTATAGGCTACATTTCCTACTTCCTATTCAAGAATTTGAAATGGACCAATAAATCGTGGATCGAGCTTTCCTCTCTTCCCAAATCTTGTAACTCCCTTCCATGGAGCAACTCGCAACAATACATGATCCCCTACACTAAATTCCACGTCCTTTCGATAAAGATCCGCATAACTCTTTTGTCGATCTTGTGCCGCTTTGTATACGCTGTCAAATCATTTGATCTTTTCTCGTAGTCATACATACTAACTTGGGTCCCAACAGTGTTGCTTCACCCACCTCGTCCCCAACATACCGGAGAGCGACACTTTCGTCCATATAATGCTTCAAATGGAGCCACACCTATACTTGCCTGATAACTGTTGTTGTAGGAGAATTCCACCAATGGTAAATACTTATCCCAACCGCCTTGAAGTCTAGGACACGTAGTCTTAATAAATCTTCAAGAGTTTGAATAGTCCTTTCGATCGATTGTCCGTCCGCTTTGAGGATGGTATGCCGAATCAAATCGTAAAACTGCGCTCATAGCTTTTTGCAAGCTAACCCAAAATCTTGAAGTGAATCTTGGGTCACGATCCAAAACTATGGATACAGGCATGCCATGCAACCTCACAATCTCATTCACGCATATACTAGCAAGACGCTCAAGTGAATAAGTCTCCGTGACGGCAAGAAATGAGCAGACTTGGTTAATCTATCAACAATAACCCAAATAGCATTGATGCCTCGAGAAACCGTAGGAAGACCCGTAAATCTAAATCCATGGTAATGTGTTCCCACTTCCATTTCGAATCTCAAGTGGTTGCAACGGACCCTTAGGTACCAGATGCTCCGCCTTTACACGCTGACAAGTTAAACACATCGAGATAAACTTTGCAATCTCTCTCTTCATATTGTTCCACCAAAATGTATGTCAAGATCACGATACATTTTAGTACTTCCAGATGGATTGCAAATGGTGTATTGTGTGCCTCCATCATAATCTTGTACTTCAAATCGAGTCGTTAGAACACAAAGTCTAGAGTGGACTCAAGTATTCCTTCTTCATCAATTCTCGCCCTAATAGCTCCTTCTTGTACTTTCTTCTTCATACGCATTAGCTCCTGCCCATTGGCTCGAGCAACCTTAACTTTTTCTATTAAAGTCGGCTCTATGCGATACTTGACATCATCGCACTCGCTCTCGCATATGATCTTCTACTCAACGCGCCACCACCACCACGCTCGCTTTTCCGTGATGGTATCAAATAGTGTGGTCGTAGTCTTTCAATAGCTCGAGCCAACGTCACGCCGATGTTGAGTTCTTTTTTGAGTGAAGAAATATTTAAGGCTTTTATGGTCCTGAATATATCTCCACTTTCTCCCCATATAGATAGTGCCTCCATATCTTTAATATGAAAACGATCACCGCTAACTCTAGATCATGAGTAGGATAATTCCTCTCATACTCTTTAAGTTGTCGCGAGGCATAGGCTATGACTTTCCCACGCTTGCATGAGAACACATCCTAACCCTTTGCACGAAGCATCGTCAGAGATAAAAAATCCATCCGAACCAGATGGTATTGTTAGAAACAAAGCCGAAATAAGTCTCCTCTAAGCTCTTGGAAACTCTTCTCGCATTCTTCGCCCCAAACGAATTTTGCATCCTTCCGAAGTTAGTCGAAGTTAATGGAGTAGCGATTCGAGAAAACCTTCCACTAATCTCCGATAATAACCAAATAAGCCCAAAAAGCTACGTGATTTCACCACCGACTTTGGTTGCTCCCAACTTTGTATTGCTTTCAATCTTCACGGATCAACAGATACTCCATGTTTCGACACCACGCGGCCCAAGGAATGCTACTTCCTCGCCGTAACTCGCATTTCTTCAATTTGGCATATAGTTTGTTTTCACGAAGCCTTTGAGTACCAAATTTCAAAACGGTGCTCATGATCTTCACGACTTTTGGAATATATAAGGATGTCATCAATAAAGACAACAACAAACCGATCCAAATATTCCTTGAATACTTGGTTCATCATATCCATGAAAGTCGCAGGAGCATTAGTCAATCCGAAGACATGACTAAGAATTCATAATGCCCATATCGAGTTCTAAAGGCGCTCTTTGAATATCCTCGCCTTTAATCTTCACCGATGATATCCGTAACGAAGATCGATTTTTGAAAAGAATTGTGCCCTCAGAATCGGTCAAACAAGTCATCAATACGAGGTAGAGGATACCTATTCTTGATGGTGACATGGTTCAATTCCCGATAGTCAATACAAAAGTCGCATACTCCCGCCTTTTCTTCTTTACAAATAAAACAGAGCACCCCAAGGAGATGTACTTGGGATCGAATGAAACCGATGTCCAACAATTCCTCAGTAGTTGGACCTTTAACTCCCAAGTTCAATAGAGCCATTCGATATGGGGTTTTAGAAATGGGCTTTGTACCAAAGTTCAAGATCAATAAAGAATTCAACTTCACGCTCGGGGTAGACCGGAAGTTCTTCGAAATACGCCAGAAAGTCAATAACAACAGAATATTATTCAAATTTGACGTGTCTTTATTCAAATCCATAACATGGGCTAAGAAAGCTTGACATCCGCTTTTCAATAAACGAATAGCTTTATGATTAGATATGACAAATTGATTGATTTTAATGGTTTAGTTGCTTGAATTGCATACAACAGTCAAGTTAGGAATATGAAAACTAACAACCTTACGAAAAACAATCAATTTTGGCATGATGAGTAGTTAACCAATCAATCCCTAAAATCACATCAAAAGCAAGTATCTTTAAAGAGATAAGGTCAATGTGTAAGGTGATGGTGCCAACTTGAATCAAACAAGATTTATAAACAAAGGATGTGATGAAAGTTTCTCCTAACTGAGTTTCCACAGATAGTCAAAGTCTAATTTCTCCGAGTCAAGTTTAAACGTTGAGAGCACATGCAGAGAGATAAATGAATGGGTAGCACCGGTATCAAGTAAGGTATAAACTTCGCAAGAATTTATAAATAGCTTACCCGTGATCACCTCGTTTGGGTTCCTCGATTATGACCAAATACAACAAACGCTTCTTCCCTAATCGCTGACTTTGACTTTTCTGGATGTTTTTTGAGTCACCGTCCTCAATGAACTAGGTTTCACCATCGCATAATCTCGAAGCGATATGTCCTTCCTTTCCACAATTATAGCATACCTTGAACTGCTTTTGGGCGCTTGGATCGATATGTCCCTCTTTTCGCATTTGTAACATATACGACCGGTGGTCGTTTCCTCCCTTAGAACCGATTCTTTGCCAAGACCGCTGCCTTCATATGGTCATTGTTAAATCTCCTCTTTTAAAATCTCCTCCCGACTCGCTTCTTCTATTTTCACGGCCATGATTACCACCACCGTGGTTACCATTTTTGTCCGTCTCTTTCTTTTCTCCGCCGGGTTATCATTATTCTGCTGATCGCTATCTCTCGCAGTACGATCCTCGTTATGGTCCTCAATTGACCATACTCGTTATCTCGCTTCTAATAATTGAGCCCTCATTTACAACATCTAATAGAGAGAAAATTTATGAGAAATGAGATATAGTCGTACGCCGGGTTTCAAACCTCTCAAAAACATCCGCGTCATACGCTCCTCATTCTCCACCAAATGAGGTCCAAACCTCGATAACTCGCAAACTTTGCCTCGCATCGAGACACCGCCATGTTGTTTTGCTCTAATCTAATAAACTCCACTTCCTTCATACGACGAACACTTTCGTGAAAGTATTTGTCATTAAATAGTTTCAAACGCCTCCCAAGACATCGCCGAGTGCGGCCGATGGGTACGCTTCACGCATTCCCACCAAGAGTCGCCTTCGCCACGGAACATAAAGGTGGCGAATGGAACCTTCGTTCTTTCCTCGCATCCCAAGACATCGAATATCTTGGTAATTTGCTTGACCCATGTTTCCGCCATGATCGGATCTCGCTTTCCTTAAATTCGTGGTCCCAACTCTTTGAACTAATTGGGTCAGTGACAACCCGTGAATTGCTATCATTTTCCTCTGTATTTTGAACACGAGTCTCCTCGTGATTTTGCATGAACTGCAAAAAGCTTCTAAACATCCCCTCGCTCATCATCTCGCTCGGTGGTGTTGTTCATGGAGGAACATTGCCACCTGTTGCACGACGCTCTCCTCGTTGGTGAGTACAAAGGCCTCCACTGGCCTCATTTCCATTGTTAATATTCTCAATGACATTCTCAAATACTATCATAAAACAAGGGTTAATTAAGGAAATCAATATATCACATAATATCCTTATATACTCACTAACTAAAAAATAAGCTTAGTAGGACACACTAGCGAAGGATTTACTCGCCTCCCCTCCTAGTTCTATTCCCCGATCTCCGCCAGAGATCATATCCCTAAGCTCTGATCCCATCTGTGACGCCCCCAAAATAGGTATACATCACCCATTCCGAAGTTGTCAATACATGGTACGTGTAAAACAACTACAACTTTATTATTACAACAGTAAAAATGTGAATTTTAAAAAAAATAATATCTTCTAGACAATATCTATACTCAAATAAATCCTCATCACATTTATTGATACATTATTTTACAAAAATGGTGAGGACTACTAAACAATTCTTTCTAAAACCTTCATTCCATACCCCGACTCGTACTCGCTATATTCTCGCCTCCTGAGAAGAAAAATGGAACAAAAGGAAAAGGGTGAGCTCAACTAGCCCAGTAAAGAATATTACGACTAAGATAATATACAACAAATTATCGTTAGTCTTCAACAGGAAAAATCTAATAGAATACAATAGACAACAAATTTTAAATCAATATTCGCAATGAAATAATAATTCATTAGAAGAGTTAAGTAGAGAATGCAAACTACTATCTTCTATGTATGAATTTAAAAGTTCATCGCCTATCTTTTATCCTCGTAACATCAATCAATATACATCCGAATCAAATATTCATCTTTGCACTACAGCCAAAGATATTCATCACTTGGTCATGTTCATCTAAACACTGCTCATCTTTGCACTACTACCAAAGATATTCTTCGAAATCATTCATCTTTGCTACTACGTGCCAAAGATATTCAATAATATCATCATTTAAGACCGAGGATGATGAAAATATTTTTTTAGAAACGAATCCAAAGGAAACAAAATGAC
Organism: Panax quinquefolius; assembly: GCA_020205615.1. Lineage (NCBI taxonomy): Eukaryota > Viridiplantae > Streptophyta > Magnoliopsida > Apiales > Araliaceae > Panax > Panax quinquefolius. The sequence continues at coordinate 130,936,497 of CM035162.1, read as the reverse complement.
AAGGATTAATGATTAAGGATTCGTACTTTGTTTTTTATCCATGTTAAAAAAATACCTCAAAAATAATCATAGTGGTGTAAAATTCAAGAATGATCAAAACATGGATACAATCAAAGCTAGTATCCGTAATAGATATTTTGGACAAAAAAGAAGAAATTTTATTTTTCATTGAATAATGTCGATATGTGAATAGTGCCGTATATCGTGAATAGTAACTCAGACACCAAAAGATAGAAATTCCACAAAAAACATCTTCACGCTTCAATGAATAAGTATCGTGAATAAGAACTCGTGAATAAGAACTCATGAATAAGAATCGTGAATAGTAACTCATGAATAGTAACTCGTGAATAAGAACTCATGAATAGTAACCCCGACATGAAAAAGTTCCAAATTTGATAAAAAGTTCCAACTAATATTTCAAAGATAATGATATTGAAGAAATAATATCATTTGAGAAGAAAATAACATCCCTTACCTCGAAAGATTAAGACTTCTAAATTGAATACCGGATATAGGTCAAGGAAGGCAACTTGCCTAACAATACTCAAAGTATACTCAAAATACTCACAAGAATACGCCGATAATATAGAGAGAAAACTTCAGCTTCTGTGTGATTTTCAATTCTAACCTAAGACCCTATTTATAAGAAAATGCTTAGAACACCAAAGTAGTAAAATTTAATATAATATTATCATTTATAATAAAATTTCCTACGCCAACCTTCCAAGAACTGAATTCAGCTCAATCAACCCACATGTGTAACACACCATAATGAAAAAAAAAACGTTTTTCTAATTTTAAATATTTTAAACTTCCAAAATCAATTATTTTGAGTTTCTTCTAACTTCAATAATTCATAATAAATATCCCTTTCATAAGAAAATTCAATCTCATGAGTTTTTATAGAAAATTCAATTCTCTACAACTTTGCGTAAGAAAGTTTTTCCAAATTCCAAATAGAAATTGACCAAATCCATAAACCAAGCGATTTTACAAGCTATAATCAAATTTCACCAATAAATGGGGTCCACCGACATGTTTAACATGTTTTAAACATTTATTGCAACAAAAAATACTCTTCCTCCTCCTCAGATACTCATATATCCCACATTCGTTGTAAAAATATCACCATTATTATATTATTAAAATATAATAATATATTTAAATGAATTATTTTATCGTAAAAAGATAAAATTTCAATTTTCAACAATTGTCACATTAAAATTTTCTCCATCTATATCCACATAAAATCAATATTTTCCTCATCATATGAATCAATAATTAATTATTCACAAATATTATTACGTAATCACAATATCGACAACCAGTGCGCCCTGTGAAAGAGGGGGCTTCCAATAAGAATTTCTTCTTATCAAGCGCGCAATTTAGTGACCAAACCTCTCCTTAGATGTAACTTTCTAGACATTGCCAATAATGTTATCTAATAATATTATTCAGATAATATGAATTATTGCTTCGATAATGAAAAATACCGTAAATGACAATTATCAAACAACAAAGATATAAAATATCAACGCAAAGAATTATTAACTCAATAAAATACTCGAATAAGAATTATCGTAACCATTATTGAGTAGTGCCTTCTTACGTAAGAATCAATAATTGGTGCAATACCGTGCGTAATCTTACTTGTTTTAAACCAATCGGTATTTTAACAAGATTAATCTGTAATAACTACGCTATTATTTTTAAACCACTTATATTTGTCGTTTTTTCATCCAATCGCTTTCCGCATGGGGCCCACACATGGTCACTACTGGCTCAGCATTTAATATTCCCCACGAAAGATTTAATATTCCACGACCAAACGAATATTCCCCACAACAATGAATATTTTATAACCACTTGCTTATTTTGAAATATTTGCATATTTTACCCCTAACTATCCACATTAATCAAATCAACCCTTACTATTTTAAAATAATAAATAGAGAAAATTAAATTTCATTAATAATAAGTTGGGGTCTTACATCGGGGTCTTCACATATTTTACGTAACATGGATATGTGAAAAAATTATGAACACGAGACATACTTGGCAGAAGCGAGTCTATAGGCCACGCTTCTACTCGATCGAGGATTAAAATGGACCGATGAATCGAGGATTAAGTTTTCCTCTCTTTCCAAATCTTGTAACTCCTTTCCATGGAGCAACTCTTAACAACACATGATCTCCTATATCGAATTCCACGTCCTTTCGATGAAGATCAAGATAACTCTTTTGTCGATTTTGTGAGGTTTTTATACGTTGTCGGATCGTTTGAATCTTTTCCGTAGTCATATACGTATCAACTCTGGTCCCAACAACGTTGTTTCACCCACCTCATCCCAAAGATACTAGAACGACACTTTCTTCCATACAACGCTTGAATGGAGCCATGCCAATACTTGCTTGATAACCTGTTGTTGTAGGAAAACTCCACCAATGGTAAGAACTTGTCCCGACTTCCTTGAAATCAAGGACACGAGTCTTAATAGATCTTGAAGAGTTTGAATAGTCCTCTCCGATTGTCCGTCTGTCTGAGGATGATATCTTGAAACTAAATCGAAAGTCTGTGCCCATAGCTTTTTGCAAACTAACCCAAAATTGTGAAGTGAATCTTGGGTCTCGATCAGAGACTATGGATACCGACATACCATGCAGTCTTACAATCTCGTTTATGTACATACGAGTAAGACGTTCAAGTGTATAAGTTTCTCGTATCGGTAAGAAATGAGCAGACTTGGTCAATCTATCAACAATGACCCAAATCGCATCTATGCCTTGAGAAACCTTAGGAAGACCGGTAATGAAATCCATGGTAATGTGCTCCCACTTCCATTCTGGAATTTCAAGTGGTTGCAATGGACCTTTTGGTACTTGATGCTCCGCTTTAACTCGTTGACAAGTTAGACACCTTGAGATAAACAACGCTATCTCTCTCTTCATATTGCTCCACCAAAATGTATGACGAATATCATGATACATTTTGGTACTCCCAGGATGGATTGCAAATGGTATGTTGTGCGCCTCCATCATGATATTAAACTTTAAATCATGGTCGTTAGGAACACAAAGTCTAGAGTTGACTCGAAGTATTCCTTTTTCATCGATTCTTGCTTCCGGCATAGCACCTTCTTGCACTTTCTTTCTTCCTCATACGCAATAGTTCCAGGTCTGTAGCTTGAGCAGCTTTAACTTTATCGATTAAAGTCGGTTCTACTCGTATACTCGCTATCATCACATGCGTCCCTGGAGTCTTTAACTCTATCTCCATCCTTTGCAAGTCACACAAAATGGGCCTTTGCGTTGACAATATCGCTTTCGTGACTTGCATATGATCTTCTTATACTCAATACGTCGGCTACCACGTTAAACTTTTCCGGATGGTATTGGATGGTATGATCATAATCTTTCAATGATTCAAGCCAACGTCGTTGTCGCGTGTTGAGTTCCTTTTGAGTGAAGAAATATTTGAGGCTTTTATGATCCAGTAAAGATCTCCACTTTCTCCCCATACAAGTAATGCCTCCAAATTTTAAGTGCAAGACAAACAAATTGCTAACTCTAGATCATGAGTAGGATAATTCCTCTCATATTCTTTGAGTTGTCATGAGGCATAGGCTATAACTTTTCCATTTTGCATGAGAACACATCCCAACCCTTTGCCCAAGCATCATTTGTAGATGATGAAATCCTCCGAGCGGATGGTATTGTCGTAAGCAGTCTTTGAAATAAGTCTCCTCTTGAGTTCTTGAAAACTCTTCTCACATTCTTCGCTCCAACCGAACTTTGTACCTTTCCGAGTCACCGAAGTCGATGGAATAGCGATTCGAGAAAATCCTTCCACGAATTTCCGATAATAACCAAATAAACCGAGAAAGCTACGTTTCTTGGTCATCGATTTAGGTTGTTCCCGACTTTGAATAGCTTCAATCTTTCTTTGGTCAATGATATTCCATGACTTGATACCACGTGCCCAAGGAATGCTACTTCATAAAGCCGAACTCGCATTTCTTCAACTTGGCATAAAGCTTATATTCACGAAGCTTTTGGAGTGTCGACTTTCAAGTGTTGCTCATGATCTTCACGGCTTTTGGAATAAATAAGGATGTCATCAATAAAGACGACCACAAAGTGATCCAAATATTCCTTGAATACTCGGTTCATCATATCCATGAAGGCGGCGGGAGCATTAGTCAATCCAAAGGACATGACTAGAATTCATAATGCCCGTCTCGAGTTCTCGAAAGCCGTCTTTGGAATGTCACGGTTCTAATCTTCAATTGGTGATATCTCGGAACGAAGATCAATCTTTGAAAAGAATTTGGCTCCTTGTGAATCGGTCAAACAGTCATCAATCGCGTGGCAATGGATACCTATTTTTGATGGTGACATGATTCAACTCCGATAATCAATACAAAGTCGCGATACTCCCATCTTTCTTCTTCACGAATAGAGCAGGAGCACCCCAGGAGAAGTACTAGGGGCGAATAAAGCCAATGTCTAACAATTCCTGCGGTTGGGTCTTTAACTCCTAAAGTTCAATAGAGCCATTCGATATGGGGCTTTGGAAATAGGTTTTATCTAGGGTTCAAGGTCGATACAAAATTCAATTTCACGCCTGGGGGTAGGCGAGGAAGTTCTTCTAGAATAATACATCAGAAATTTATTAACAATAGAAATATCGTTCAAAACCGGCGTATTTTTGTTTAAATCAGTGACATGAGCTAAGAAAGCTTGACATCCGTTTTTCAATAAACGAATAGCTTTATGGCTTGAGATGACCGTGATTGATTTTAATGGTTTGGTCGCTTGAATTCGCATAATAGGTTGGATAGGAATATGAAAGCTAACAACCTTACGAAAATAATCAATTTTTGCATGATAAGTAGTTAACCAATCAATCCACTAGAATCACGTCAAATGCAAGTATTTTAATGAAATAAGATCGACAATTAATGTGAGGGTATCGATTTGAACCAAACAAGACTTATAAACAATGGGATGTAATGAAGGTTTCTCCCAACGGAGTTTCCACAGATAAGTCAAAGTCTAATTTCTCCTGAGTCAAATTTAATCGATGAGCGCAAGTAGGAGAAATAAAAGAATGGGTAGAACCGGTATCAAATAAAGTATATGTGACGCCCCCAAAATTAGGTATACATCACCTATCTTGGGTCGCCACTTACATGGTACAGAATTTAAATACAACTTACTAACATAACTGTCGTGTACAATACGACATAAACTGTGAGTTTAAATACAAATATCGTCTACTAGATATTATACAAACTCAAAAAGGAGTCCTCATTACAATTATTATCACACTATTTCATAGAATAGTGAGGACTACTAATGTTATCTTCAGGACCATCACTCGTTTCCGACTCGTCCCCAAATATATTCTCATTTCCTGAAGAGAATAAAGAAATAAAGGGTGAGCTCAACTAGCCCAAGAAGAAATATTATGACTAAGATAATGCGAATAAATTATCAATAGTCTTCAACAATGTTAAACCGATAAAATACAATGACAACCCGGTTTAATCTGCGGTAATGAATATGCAATCCATTAAAAGAGTCAAGTAGAAAATAAAGTCTACTATCTTTTAGGTTTTAAAAGTTTTTCATCATTTATTATAGGCGAGACTCGACTTTAATAAGTATTCCACATCATCGAATCACCCCCGCACTACTACCAAGGATATTCTTTAGTATCACGACCACAATTATTCATGCACTACGCCCAAGAATATTTGTGTATTCATTAATGGTCATGATCATGCCAACAATCGTCCCATCAATGCACTACTGACCATTGAGGATTTTTACCACATCATTTGTAACATTACTACCATGATGATTACACCGAATAGTCTCTCGGTCATAATCATACCAAGTCCATCTATGCATTATAGGCCATGAGATGACTTTAAAAAATATAAATATGAGGATGATGACAATGATATAAGAATTCAATAAAACAAGTTCAAGAATTATTTTATCCAGAATTATTAACGCCCAAATTATCAACATGATCTTTGCTTTGTAGAGTAAAATTCAAGAATGATCGGAAGAATATTTTCATGAAAAGATATCTTTGGATGAAACGCAAATATCAAGGATATTCCACTAATTTCATGGAGTATAGAAGTCAAAGTTTTAACCAACCGGGTATAATAAAGAATGGAATAACAAAAGAAATCACCATGCATGCGATAGACCGCACATGCATGTGTTATTCCATCGTAAATAATAAATAACGAGAACCGTGTCGTGAAATTCACAATCGGCGGGATGTTCCAATGAGAATAATAAAGATGGAACCCGGATCCGGTGTAAAACACACGATAGGATATTCCAACGAGAATGATAAAGATTTTAACCAGTCCTGTAAACACATGCATGTGGATGTTCCAAAAATAATAAAAAAGACGGTCGAAGACATGTTCCAACAAAATAATAAAAGTAAAACCTGTAAAACACACGATGGATGTTCCAACGTAATAATAGAAGAATGTCACCAAGTATAGGGTAAACCACGTATACAAAAGTTATTCCAATGTAATAATAAGCAATGGAATAACAACAGTTCTCTTCATGAATAAGAAAGAATAACACCCTTTACTTTTGGTAGGAGATTGAATCTTTAAAGAGCGGTAAGTAACAAAATACTCTTCTTCTTTCTCTCTTATTCTCTATATACTTTCTCTCTCTATAGCTTGAATGAATTAAATGAAAATAATGAAGCCCTAGGCCTCTATTTATAGAAGATTTCTAGCTTAGCACCTTAGTGTGAAAAGGAAAGTGGTCAGACGACTAATGATGTGAAAAGAAAAGTGGTTTGACGCAGTAATGTGAAACGACAAGTGGTTCGACACCTGTAATGTGAAACGACAAGTGGTTCGACGTCTGGTAAATGTAATTACTATTAACGAAGGTAAATACTATTGACGAAGGTAAATACTATTCACAAGGGTAATTACTATTTATTGATTTAAGGTAAATACTATTCACAAGGGTAATTACTTATTGACGAAGGTAATTACTATTCACGAAGGTAATTACTATTGACGAAGAGACTCTTTAGATGATGACATATGAGCCCCCCCATAAAATAATCAAACTTACCACAAATCATTTTATTTTTCATCAACACATATTTAATCTTTCAACAATTATTAATCATTTATAACTTGTCGTCTCAATTATTGATTTAATACTATAACATATTATATGATGATAATCTTGTGGCAATAATTGAATCAATAATATAAGAGATATGATGCAAGAATTATCGTAGTAATAATTGAGCATAGTGAGTGACTTCTCACGTAAGCATCAATAATCAATACCATGTGCTACTATGCAACCATGCCAGACATTCTTGTACTTTTACCACCGTGTAGTTCAATGCAGTTTTAACGGTAATACCTCCGCCAGTTATTTTATAAAATATTTTTGTCGTTTTCTCAATCAAGCAAATAATTACATTGTGGGATCCACCAATGATTGAGTAGTTGTAAGAAATATTCCCTAACAAAAAGAATATTCCCCAGCCAAACGAATATTTTATAACAACTTGTATACTTTGCAAAATTAATAAATATTACCCACAACTATAACATTATATCAAATTTATTCCATAATATTCAAAAATAATATTTATAGAAAAATTCATCTTTATTTATAAAAGTTGGGGACTTACAACCTCCCTTCTTATGAAATTTCCCTCGAAATTAGGGTGCGATACACTGGTATGTCGAAGAGGTAAGGATACCTTGATTTCATTTCGATTCTAACTCCCAAGTCATTTCCTCAACATCGTGGTTCCTCCACAAAACTTTGACTTGAGAGGTATAACCTTGGAGCGTAGAATATGTTCCTTATTATCCAAAATTTGAATAGGAACCTCTTATACGTCCAAATCTTCCGCTATTTCGTCCGGATTCTACCTCAATAATATGGTTCGGGTCTTTCACATATTTACGTAACATAGATATATGAAAAACGTTATGAACACGAGACATATTTGGCAGAAAAGCGAGTCTATAGCCACAGATTCCTACTCGATCGAGGATTAAAATGGACCGAGTGAATCGAGGATTAAGTTTTCCTCTCTTTCCAAATCTTGTAACTCCTTTCCATGGAGCAACTCTTAACAACACATGATCTCCTATATCGAATTCCACGTCCTTTCGATGAAGATCGGCATAACTCTTTTATCGATTTTGTGAGGTTTTTTTATACGTTGTCGGATCGTTTGAATCTTTTTCGTAGTCATCATACGTACCAACTCCGGTCCCAACAACGTTACTTCACCCACCTCATCCCAAAGATACCGAGAACGACACTTTCTTCCATACAACGCTTGAATGGAGCCATGCCAATACTTGCTTGATAAGCGTTGTTGTAGGAAAACTCCACCAATGGTAAGAACTTGTCCCAACTCCCTTGAAATCAAGGACACAGAGTCTTAATAGATCTTCAAGAGTTTGAATAGTCCTCTCCATTGTCCGTCCGTGCGAGGATGATATGCCGAAATAAATCGTAAGTCTGTGCCCATAGCTTTTTGCAAACTAACCCAAAATCGTGAAGTGAATCTTGGGTCTCGATCGAAACTATGGATACCAGGCGATACCATGCGATCTTACAATCTCGTTTATGTATATCTGAGCAAGACGTTCAAGTGTATAAGTTTCTCGTATCGGTAAGAAATGAGCAGACTTGGTCAATCTATCAACAATGACACAAATCGCATCAATGCCTTGAGAAACCTTAGGAAGACCGGTAACGAAATCCATGGTAATGTGCTCCAACTTCCATTCTGGAATTTCAAGTGGTTGCAATGGACCTTTTGGTACTTGATGCTCGCTTTTAACTCGTTGACAAGTTAGACACCTTGAGATAAACAAATATCTCTCTCTCTTCATATTGCTCCACCAAAATGTATGACGAATATCATGATACATTTTGGTACTCCCAGGATAGATTGCAAATGGTGTGTTGTGCGCCTCCATCATGATATTATACTTTAAATCAGGGTCGTTAGGAACACAAAGTCTGGAGTTGACTCAAGTATTCCTTCTTCATCGATTCTTGCTTCCCAGCGTAGCACCTTCTTGCACTTTCTTCTTCATACGCATCGCCTCTCAGTGCAGTAGCTTGAGTTTTTTAACTTTATCGATTAAAGTCGGTTCTACTCAGATACTCGCTATCATCACATGCGTCCCTCGAGTCTTTAACTCTATCTCCATCGTTTGCAAGTCACACAAAATGGGCCTTTACTGACAATATCGCACTCGTACTTGCATATAATTTTCTACTCAATGCGTCGCCTACCGTTCGCTTTTCCGGGATGGTATTGGATGGTATGATCATAATCTTTCAAGCAGATTCAAGCCAACGTCGTTGTCGCATGTTGAGTTCCTTTTGAGTGAAGAAATATTTGAGGCTTTTATGATCCGTAAAGATCTCCACTTTCTCCCCATACAAGTAATGCCTCCAAATTTTAAGTGCAAAGATAACAAATTTACCAACTCTAGATCATGAGTAGGATAATTCCTCTCATATTCTTTGAGTTGTCGCGAGGCGAAGCTATAACTTTTCCATGTTGCATAAGAACACATCCCAACCCTTTGCTCGAGCATCACAGTAGATGACAAATCCTCCGAGCCGGATGGTATATTGTCCGAGCAGGTCTTTGAAATAAGTCTCCTCTTGAGTTCTTGAAAACTCTTCTCACATTCTTCGCTCCAACCGAACTTTGTATCTTTCAAGGTCAATTTGAGTCGATGGAGTAGCGATTCGAGAAAATCCTTCCACGAATCTCCGATAATAACCAAATAAACCGAGAAAGCTACGTGCTTGGTCATCGATTTAGGTTGTTCCCGACTTTGAATAGCTTCAATCTTTCTTTGGGTCAATGATATTCCATGACTTGATACCCGCGTGCCCAAGGAATGCTACTTCTTGAAGCCGAACTCGCATTTCTTTAACTTGGCATAAAGCTTATATTCACGAAGCTTTTGGAGTGTCGACTTCAAGTGTTGCTTTCATGATCTTCACGACTTTTGGAATAAATAAGGATGTCATCAATAAAGACGACCACAAAGTGATCTAAATATTCCTTGAATACTTTCGTTCATCATATCCATGAAGGCGTAGAGGAGCATTAGTCAATCCAAAGGACATGAGTAGAATTCATAATGCCCGTCAGGAGTTCCGAAAGTCGTCTTTGGAATGTCGTGGTTCTAATCTTCAATTGGTGATATCCTAACGAAGATCTATCTTTGAAAAGAATTTGGCTCCTTGCAAATCGGTCAAACAGTCATCTATACGTGGCAATGGATACCTATTTTTGATGGTGACATGATTCAATTCCCGATAATCAATACAAAGTCGCATACTCCCATCTTTCTTCTTCACGAATAGAACAGAGCACCCCAAGGAGAAGTACTAGGACGAATAAAGCCAAATATCTAACAATTCCTGCGCAGCTTGGGTCTTTAACTCCGAAGTTCAATAGAGCCATTCGATATGGGGCTTTGGAAATAGGTTTTGTCTTCGGGTTCAAGGTCGATACAAAATTCAATTTCACGCCTGGGGTAGGCCAGAAGTTCTTCGGGAATACGTCAGAAATTTATTAACAATAGAAATATCGTCAAAACCCATTTATTTTTATTTAAATCGTGACATGAGCTAAGAAAGCTTGACATCCATTTTCAATAAACGAATAGCTTTATGGCTTGAGATGACCGTGATTGATTTTAATGGTTTGGTCGTTTGAATTCGCATAATAGGTTGATTAGGAATATGAAAGCTAACAACCTTACGAAAAACAATCAATTTTTGCATGATAAGTAGTTAACCAATCAATCCCTAGAATCACGCCAAATGCAAGTATTTTTAATGAAATAAGATCGACGGGTAATGTGAGGGCAAATGCCGATTTGAACCAAACAAGATTTATAAACAAAGGATGTAATGAAGGTTTCTCCCAACGGAGTTTCCACAGATAAGTCAAAGTCTAATTTCTCCGGAGTCAAATTTAATCGATGAGCGCAAGTAGGAGAAATAAAAGAATGGGTAGAACCGGTATCAAATAAAGTATAGACTTCATTAGAGTTTATAATAAGCTTACTCGTGATGATCTCATTCGGATTCCTTCCTCTTTGGGAGGTCACAACAAACGCCTCCCTTATTTCTACCGGTTTTGAATTTTCTAGGGCTACCTTTGGTGCCTCCATCCTAGCTGAATTTGTCTTCTAGAAACTTGAAAATCGAGCTAAGTGACCTTCTCTTCCACAATTATAACATGCTTTGGACTCACATGACGCAGCTTAGATGTATGATGTCCCTCTCCTCCGCATTTGAAGCATATGATAGGTGGTCTTTCTCCTTCCTTAACAATGGGTGCTTTGGTCTTGACGACTTTCCACCATTGTTGAATCTCCGCTTTCTTGAAATGTCCATTCTTATTGTTTTGGCCCGATTACCACCAAGTGGTTACCATATCTGCCCGTTGATTCCTCCACGCTTGTTGTCACCGCTTCGATGACTACTCTCCGGTATTATAATTTTGCTTGCAATTTGCTCTTTTTTAGTTAAGTTGACTCATTATCGCTACTCCACTAATCGAGCCCTATTTACAACATCCTAATACAAACACGCTTTATGAGAAATAAGATGTTGACGATTCTCGCTTCAAACCTCTTAAAAACATTCGCGCCATTCTCTCTCTTCATTATCCACCAAGTGGGACGAAACCGTGATAACTCCGCAAATTTTGCCTCGTATTGCGACACTTATTATATTGTTTTGTTCCAACTTGATAAACTCCACCTCCTTCATGTGGCGAATACTTTCGGGAAAGTATTTGTCGTTGAATGCGACTCTGGAACTTCTCCCAATATATCTTCATCTGACAAAGAGATTGAGTACGCTTTTGGGATTCCCACCAATGTCGCCTCTCCAAGCTACATAAAGGCGTGAAGGGAACCTTTTGCTCCTGAGCATCCCAAGACATCAAATATCATGGTAATCTACTTTATCCATGCTTCCGCCGTAAGTGGTTTTGGCTCTCCCTTAAACTCCGGTGGTCCCAGCTCCTTGAATTATTTAGCGGTGACCGAATCGAGAGTTTTTCGTGTTTCCACCTACGTTTTGGATGTGAAGCGCTCTCGTCATTGCTTTGTTGCATAAATTGCATAAAGCCTCCGAACATTTGATCATTCATCATTTGGTCGGTGTTGTTGTTTGCATGAGGATTGTCGCCTTCTCGATGCGCATTATCCCGATTATTGATATGTGGTGAATCAACGATCGCTGTCAAGCTCCATTGCTATTCTCAACATTCTCGATGTCATTTTCGACATCGCCACAAAACAAAAGGTTAATTGACATGTAACAAATTATCCCTATCTTCCACCAACCAATTAAATAGCACATAAACTTAGGTAGGTCATACTAGCGAAGGTATTCCCCGCCTCTCTCCCTCCTAGTACTATTCTCACATCTTAGCTGTGATCATATCCTAAGCTCGATACTTAAATGTGGCGCCCCAAAATTAGGTATACATCACCCATCTTGGGTCGCCACTTACATGGTACGTAATTTAAATACAACTTACTAACATAATCACTGTAGGTACAATACGACATAAACCGTGAGTTTAAATACAAATATCGCCTACTAGATATTATACAAACTCAAAAAGGAGTCCTCATTACAATTATTATCACACTATTTCACGAATAGTGAGGACTACTAATGCTATCTTCAGACCATCACTGTTTCCCAGACTAGTCCCAAATATATTCTCATTTCACGAAGAAATAGTGAAATAAAGGGTGAGCTCAACTAGCCCAAGAAGAAATATTATGACTAAGATAATGCGAAATAAATTATCAATAGTCTTCAACAATGTTAAACCGATAAAATACAATAGACAACCGGTTTAATCTGCAATGGAATATGCAATCCATTAAAAGAGTCAAGTAGAAAATAAAGTCTACTATCTTTTAGGTTTAAAAAGTTTTTCATCAACTTATAAATTTGAGACTCAAACTTTAATAAGTATTCCACATCATCGAATCACCCCGCACTTTACTGCCAAGGATATTCTTTAGTATCACGACCACAATTATTCATGCACTCACGGGCCAAGAATATTTGTGTATTCATTAATGGTCATGATCATGCCAACAATCATTCCATCAATGCACTACTACCAATGAGGATTTTTACCACGTCATTTGTAACATTACTACCATGATTACAATCAATAGTCTCTCGTCATAATCATACCAAGTCCATCTATGCACTACAAAACCACGTATGACTTTAAAAAATATAAACATGAGGATGATGACAATGATATAAGAATTCAATAAAACAAGTTCAAGAATTATTTTATCCGAGAATTATTAACGTCCAAATTATCAACATGATCTTTGTTTTGTAGAGTAAAATTCAAGAATGATCGGAAGAATATTTTCATGAAAAGATATTTGGATGAAACGCAAATATCAAGGATATTCCACTAATTTCATGGAGTATAGAAGTCAAAGTTTTAACCAACCGGGTATAATAAAGAATGGAATAACAAAAGAAATCACCATGCATGCGATGTAATCGCATGCATGTGTTATTCCATCGTAATAATAAATAACGTAACCCGTGTCGTGTGAAATTCACACCGCAAGCAGGATGTTCCAACGAATAATAAAGATGGAACCGGATCCGTGTAAAAACACACGAGATAGGATATTCCAATGAGAATGATAAAGATTTTAACCAGTCCTGTAAAACACACATGCATGTGATGTTCCAATGAGAATAATAAAGATTTTAACCAGTCCTGTAAAACACACGCATGTGATGTTCCAACAAAATAATAAAGATTTTAACCAGTCCTGTAAAACACACATGTGATGTGTTCAATGTAATAATAGAAGAATGTCACCAAGTATAGGGTAAACCACGTATCAAAGTTATTCCAATGTAATAATAAGCAATGGAATAACAACAGCTTCTCTTCATGAATAAGAAAGAATAACACCCTTACTTTTGGTAGGAGATTGAATCTCGCAGCGGCGTGTAGTAACAAAATACTCTTCTTCTTTCTCTTATTCTCTCTATACTTTCTCTCTCTATAGCTTGAATGAATTAAGTGAAAATAATGAAGCCCTGAGGCCTCTATTTATAGAAGATTTCTAGCTTAGCACCGCCGTGTGTGAAAAGGCAAGTGGCTTGACGACTAATGATGTGAAAAGAAAAGTGGTTTGACACCGTGAATGTGAAACGACAAGTGGTTCGACTCTCAGAATGTGAAACGACAAGTGGTTCGACGTCTGTAAAGGTAATTACTATTAACGAAGGTAAATACTATTGACGAAGGTAAATACTATTCACAAGGGTAATTACTATCGATTTAAGGTAATTACTATCGACGAAGGTAAATTCTATTCACAAGGGTAATTACTATTGACGAAGGTAATTACTATTGACGAAGGTAATTACTATTGACGAAGAGACTCTTAGATGATGACATATGAGCCCCCCATAAAACAATCAAACTTACCACAAATCATTTTATTTTTCATCAAGACATATTTAATCTTTCAACAATTATTAATCATTTATAACTTGTTGTCTCAATTATTGATTTAATACTATAACATATTATACAGATGATACTGTGACAATAATTGAATCAATAATATAAGAGATATGATGCAAAGAATTCATCGTAGCAATAATTGAGCATAGTAGAGTGACTTCTCACGTAAGCATCAATAATCAATACTGCAGTGCTACTATGCAACCACGCCAGACATCGTATTTTTTACCACCGTGTAGTTCAACAGCTTTTAACGGTAACACCTCTCGTAGTTATTTTTATAAAATATTTTTGTCGTTTTCTCAATCGATAATAATTACATTTGTGGGGTACACCAATGATTGAGTAGTTGTATTTAATATTCCCTAACAAAAGAATATTCCCACCAAACGAATATTTTATAACAACTTGCATACTTTGCAAAATTTATAAATATTACCCACAACTATAACATTATATCAAATTTATTCCATAATATTCAAAAATAATATTTATAGAAAAATTCATCTTTATTTATAAAAGTTGGGGTCTTACAAAGATAGACTTCATAAAAAGTTTATGATAAGGTTACCCGTGATGACCTCATTCGGGTTCCTTGCTTCTCTGGGAGGTCACAACAAACGCCTCCTCAGACTACCTGATTTTGACTTTTTCCGGGACTACCTTTGGTGCCTCCATCCTAGCTTGAATTTGTCTTGATGAACGACAAAAATCGAGCTAAGTGACCTTCTCTTCCACAATTATAACACGCTTTGACTACATGACGCAGCTTTGATCGATGTGTCCTCTCCTCGCATTTGAAGCATATGATAGGTGGTCTTTCTCCTTCCTTAACAACGGGTCTTGATCGACGTCTTTCCATCATTGTTGAATCTCCTTTTCTTGAAATGTCCATTCTTATTGTTTTGGCCTCGATTACTACTTCAAGTGGTTACCATATCCGCCCGTTGATTCCCTCCATGTTTGTTGTCACCGCTTGATGACTACTCGCCGGTATTATTATAATTTTGTTTTGCCGCTTCTTTTTAGTTGCGTTGACTCTCGTTATCGCACTCCACTAATCGAGCCCTATTTACAACATCCTAATACAAACACGCTTTATGAGAAATAAGATGTTGACGTATCTCCTGATTCAAACCTCTTAAAAACATTCGCGCCATTCTCTCTTCATTATCCACCAAGTGGGACGAAACCGTGATAACTCCGCAAATTTTGCCTCGTATTGCGACACTACGGTGGCCATATTGTTTTGTTCCAACCGGATAAACTCCACCTCCTTCATGTGGCGAATACTTTCGTGAAAGTATTTGTCGTTGAATGTACTCCTGGAACTTCTCCCAACATATCTTCAAGACAAAGAAGTTGATTACGTTTTTACCGATTCCCACCAAGAATCGCCTCCGCAACAACATAAAGGCGAGAAGGGAACCTTTGCTCCTCGAGCATCCCAAGACATCAAATATCTTGGTAATCTACTTTATCCATGCTTCCGCCAAAGTGGTTTTGGCTCCTTAAACTCCGGTGGTCCCAGCTCCTTGAATTGTTTAATGGTGACCGCCTTGAGAGTTTTCCGTGTTTCCACCTACGCTTTGGGACAGAGTCGCTCTCACCAGCTTTGTTGCATGAATTGCATAAAGCCTCCGAACATTTGATCATTCATCATTTGGTCAAGTGTTGTTGTTTGCATGAGGATTGTCGCCTTCACGATGCACATTATCCTCGATTATTGATATGTGGTGAATCAACGATCGCTGGTGCTCCATTCTTATTCTCAACATTCTCGGATGTCATTTTCGAGATCTCGCCACAAAACAAAAGGTTAATTGACATGTAACATATTATCCCTATATTACGACCGACCAATAAAATAGCACATAAACTTAGGTAGGTCATACTAGCGAAGGTATTCCCCGCCTCCCCCCTCTTAGTACTATTCTCACATCTTAGCCGTGGATCATATCCTAAGCTTTGATACCAACCGTGACGCCCCCAAAATTAGGTATACATCACCCATCTTGGGTAGTCGATACATGGTATGTAATTTAAATACAACTTACTAATATAACTGCGCTATAATAATCTGACATAAAGCGTGAGTTTGAATACAAATATTATCTACTAGAGATCATACAAACTCAAAAGGAGTCCTCATTACAATTATTATCACACTATTTCACGTAATAGTGAGGACTACTAATGCTATTCTCTCGACCATTACTCCGCTCCCCGACTCGTCCAAATATATTCTCATTTCACGAAGAGAACAAAGAAAGAAAGGGTGAGCTCAACTAGCTCAAGAAGAAATATTATGACTAAGATAATGCGAGAATAAATTATCATTAGCCTACAAATGTGTTAAACCGATAAAATATAATGAACATCAAGTTTAACTATAAGCGGAACCAAAGAATCCATTAAAAGAGTCAAGTAGAAAATAAAATCAACTATCTTTTATGATTTTAAAAGGTTTTTCATCATCATTATAAATTGAGACTCAAATTTTAATAAATATTTCACATCATCGAATCACCCCGCACTACTACTGACAAGGATATTCTTTAGTATCACGACCACAATTATTCATGACTACGGGCCAAGAATATTTGTGTATTCATTAATGGTCATGATCATGCCAACAACTATCCATTAATGCACTACGGGCCACTGAGGATTTTTACCACATCATTTGTAACATTACGATCATGATTACACCGAATAGTCTCTGGTCATAATAATACCAAGTCCATCTATGCACTACAGGCCACAGATGACTTTCAACATAATATAAATATGAGGATGATGACAATGATATAAGAATTCAATAAAACAAGTTCAAGAATTAATTTATCTAGGAACCAATAACATCCAAACTGTCAACATCAAACTGCTTTGTAGAGTAAAATTTAAGAATACTCAGAATAATATTTCTATGAAAGGATACTGGATGAAGCGCAAATATCAAGGATATTCCACTAATTTCATGGAGTATAGAAGTCAAAGTTTTAACCAACTGGGTATAATAAAGAATGGAATAACAAAAGAAATCACCATGCATGCGATGCGATGTAACCGCATGCATACGAGTTATTCCAATGAATAATAAATAACGGAACCCGTCCCAAGTAAAAACGCATGCATGTGATATTCCAATAGAATAATAAAGAATGGAACTAGGTCTCATGCGTAAAATGCGCATGCATGGATATTCCAACAGAATAATAAAGAATGGAACCAGTCCCACGAAAACACACGCATGAGGACGATGTTCCAATAGAATAATAATAAAGATTTTAACCAGTCCTGTGTAAAACACATGAGCGAGATGTTCCAATGTAACAATAGAAGAATGTCACCAAGTATAGGGTAAACCACAGATACAAAG
This sequence comes from Panax quinquefolius, assembly GCA_020205615.1. Taxonomy (NCBI): domain Eukaryota; kingdom Viridiplantae; phylum Streptophyta; class Magnoliopsida; order Apiales; family Araliaceae; genus Panax; species Panax quinquefolius. The sequence continues at coordinate 130,918,486 of CM035162.1, read as the reverse complement.
TTATTCCAATGAATAATAAAAATGGAATAACAACAGCTTCTCTTCATGAATAAGAAAGAATAACACCCTTACTTTTAGTAGGAGATTGAATACTTTACAGTAGTGTAGTAACAAAAAATACTCTTCTTCTTTCCCTCTTATTCTCTCTATACTTTCTCTCTCTATAGCTTGAATGAATTCGTGAAAAATAATGAAGCACTAGGCCTCTATTTATAGAAGATTTCTAGCTTAAGACTGCTGTGAAAAAGGCAAGTGACTTGACGAATTGGTGATGTGAAAAGAAAAGTGGTTTGACACTTGTAATGTGAAACGACAAGTGGTTCGACACCTGTAATGTGAAACGACAAGTGGTTCGACGCCTGTAATATGAAACGGCAAGTGGTTTGACGTCTGGTAAAGGTAATTACTATTGACGAAGGTAATTACTATTCACAAAGGTAATTACTATCGACGAAGGTAATTACTTATTGACGAAGAGACTCTTAGATGATGACATATGGGCCCCCATAAAATAATCAAACTTACCACAAACGCCTCATAATGCACTCTTTATATACATCAAGGATTGAATAAATATTACCACAAATCATTTTACTTTTAATCAACACATATTTAATCATAACAATTATTAATCATTTATAACTTGTCGCCTCAATTATTGATTTAATATTATAACATATTATACAAATGATACTTTGTGACAATAATTGAATCAATAATATAAGAGATATGATGCAATTAATCTTGTAGCAATAATTGAGCATAGCCGAGTGACTTCTCACGTAAAGCATCAATAATCAATATCGTGTGCTACTATACAACTACGCCAGACATCGCATTTTTTTACTACCGGTAGTTCAACAGCTTTTAATGGTAACACCTCTTCCGTTATTTTTATAGAAAGATAATTTTGTCGCTTTTTAACTACGACAATACTTCCGTTAATAGGGTCCACTAATGATTGAGTAATTCGTACGAATATTCCCCGACAAAAAGAATATTCCCCGACCAAACGAATATTTTATAACAACTTGCTTACTTTGCAAAATTTATAAATATTACCCACAACTATAACATTATATCAAATTTATTCCATAATATTCAAAAATAATATTTATAGAAAATTCATCTTTATTTATAAAAGTTGGGGTCTTACAACCTCCCCTTATTATGAAATTTCGCCCTCGAAATTAGGGTACGTACCTGGTATGTCGAAGAGGTAAGGATACCTTGATTTCATTTCAGATTCTAACTCCCAAGTCATTTCCTCAACATCGTGGTTCCTCCACAAAACTTTGACTTGAGGTATAACCTTGGGCGTAGAATATGTTCCTTCTTATCCAAGATTTGAACAGAACCTCTTCATACGTCCAAATCTTCCGCTATTTCGCTCTGCTCTAACTCAATAATGTGGTTCGGGTCTTTCACATATTTACGTAACATGGATATGTGAAAAAATTATGAACACGAGACATACTTGGCGGTAAAAGCGAGTCTATAGGCCACGCTTCCTACTCGATCGAGGATTAAAATGGACCAATGAATCGAGGATTAAGTTTTCTCTCTTTCCAAATCTTGTAACTCCTTTCCATGGAGCAACTCTTAACAACACATGATCTCCTATATCGAATTCCACGTCCTTTCGATAAAGATCAAAGATAACTCTTTTATCGATTTTGTGAGGTTTTTATATGTTGTCGGATCGTTTGAATCTTTTCCGTAGTCATACGTACCAACTCTGGTCCCAACAACGTTGCTTCACCCACCTCATCCCAAAGATATCTTTGGAGAACGACACTTTCTTCCATACAACGCTCGAATGGAGCCATGCCAATACTTGCTGATAAGCTGTTGTTGTAGGAAAACTCCACCAATGGTAAGAACTTGTCCCAACTTCCCTTGAAATCAAGGACACAGAGTCTTAATAGATCTTCAAGAGTTTGAATAGTCCTCTCCGATCGTCCAAATCTGAATCTCGAGGATGATATGCCGAGCTAAATCGTAAGTCTGTGCCCATAGCTTTTTGCAAACTAACCCAAAATCGTGAAGCACTATCTCAAATTCACACCATAATATTCAAAAAAATAATTAGAGAAAATTAAATCTTTATTCATAAAATCTGGGGTCTCACAATCTCCCCTCCTTATGAAATTTCGCCTTTGAAATTTATGTACGTACCTGGTATGCCAAAGAGGTGAGGATACCTGACTTCATTTCAGATTCTACTTCTTGAGGTATAACCTTTGAGTGTTGAATACGATCCTTCTTATCCAAGATTTTAACACGTATCTCCTCATACGTTAAATCTTCAGCTATATCGTTTAGTTCTAATTTAATAATGTGGTTCGGGTCGTCCACATATTTATGTAACATCGATACGTAAAAAATATGTTCTGAACACGCAACATACTTGGCGGTAAAACGAGTCTATAGGCCACAGTTCCTACTTCATCGAGGATTTCAAATGGGCCAATTAAATCGAAGGTTGAGATTTCCTCTCTTCGTCGATTCTTGCTTCTAGAATAACGCCATCTTGAACCTTCTTCTTCACATTCATCCGCTCCGGGTGTGTAGCTTGAGCGGCTTTAACTTTATTGATTAAAGTCGATTCTACTCGTATATTCGTTATCTTCACGTGAGTTCATATATTCGCACTTGTAACCGCATACGATCTTCTACTCAACGCGTTAGCTACCATGTTCGCTTTTCCTACGATGGTATTGAATAGTACGATCGTAATCTTCAACAACTTTCAGTCAACGCGTCTTTGTACGTTATCGTTCGTTTAGTTGAAGAAATATTTGAGGGTTTTAGAAATGGGTTTTGTCTTCGGGTCAATAAAAATTCGATTTCACGCCTAGGGTAGGCTAAGAAGTCTTCAAGAATACGTCAGAAATTTATTAACAATAGAAATATCATTCAAAATCGCGGACCCTCATCCAAGACTTGGATAATACGTCACATTGATACATATCAACTTGCCATCGTCATTCACTTGTCCGCCTCACGAAAGTCCGGCTTCGATCGTATACACAAGGAAGTCAACAACGAAAGGACCGGGGCTCTTTACTTATGGCCCGATATGACAATGATTGACTTTAGTTGTTTGGTTGCTTGAATTCGCATAATAAAGTTGGTTAGAATATGAAAGCTAACAACCTTACTTAAAAGCATGATGAGTAGTTAACCAATCGATTCCTAAAATCGCATCAAATGCAAGTATTTTCAAAGAGATAAGATTGACAGGTAACGTGAAAGTGTCAATTTGAATTAAACAAGATTTATAAATTGTGGATGTAAAGAATGTTTCTCCCATCTGAGTTTCAACAGATAAATCAAAATCTAACTTCTCTGGAGTTAAATTCAAACATTGAACACAACTAGGTGAAATAAAAGAGTGAGTAGAACCGGTATCTAACACGGTATAGACTTCGCAAGAGTTTATGATTAACTTACCCATGATAATTTTATTCAGGTTCTTCGTCACGAAAAAAAAACGCTCTCACTTAAATTATCGGCTTTGACTTGTCTGGGACATCCTTTGGCATCACTATCCCAGTTGGACTTGACTTCACCATACGACAAAATCGAGCTAGGTGATCTTCTCTTCCGCAATTAAAACACGCTTTGGATTGCTGCGTACAGTTTGGACGGATGTATCCCTCCTGTCCGCATTTGAAACATACGACCGGTGGTCGTTTTTCTTCCTTTAAAATGGGTGATGGTGTTGTTGTCTTTCCATCATTATTGAACCTTCTCTTCTTAAAATTTCCACTTCTATTATCTTGGCCATGATTACCACCAAAATGGTTACCATTCATGGCATGATAATTTCCTCCACGATGGTTATCATTATTCCGATGACCGTTGTCACCGGTACGATTATTATCGTGTTGTTAGTCGTTGCCTTTTGGTTGTGCTGCCTCATTATCGCGCTCCAATAACTGAGCCCTATTCACAACATCTGAATATAAACAAAGTTAGTGAGAAATGAGGTATTGACGTATATTGGGTTTCAAACCTCTTAGAAATATTCGCGTCATTAGCTCCTCATTATCGACCAAATGGGATGCAAACCGGGATAACTCTACAATTTTAGCCTCGTATTGTGACACGGTCATAGTGTTTTGCTCCAACTTGATAAACTCCACCTCCTTCATGTGACGAATACTTTCGGGAAAGTACTTTTCGTTGAACAACTCTTGGAACTTCTCCCAAGACATCTTGAGTGCGTCAAGCTGGGTACGTTTTACATATTCCCACCAATAATCTGCTTCTTCACGCAATATAAAGGTGGCAAAGGGAACCTTTTGCTCCTCGGAGCATCCCAAGACTTCAAATATCTTGGTGATCTGCTTTAATCACGTCTCTGCCTTAAGTGGTTCTGGCTTTCCCAAAAACTCCGGTGGTCCCAGCTCCTTGAATCGCTTAAGCGGTGGCCGCCAGTGTTGCCATTATTTCCACCTATATTTTTGAGCAGAGTCTCTCATTACACGATGTTGCATGAATTGCATAAAGCCTCCGAACATTCCATCGCTTATGATCCGGTCGGTTGTTGTTTGCACGAGGATTGTCGCCTTCACGATGCACATTATCCTGATTATTGATATGTGGAGACTCAACGGTCTCCTGTGCTCCATTGATGTTCTCAACATTCTCGGATGTCATTTTCACATACTGCCACAAAACAAGGGTTAATTAACATATCACATATTATCCCTATACTCTGACCGACCAATTAAATACTAAATAAACTTAGGTAGGTCATACTAGCGAAGAAATTCCCCGTTTCTCCCCTCCTAGTTCTTGTCTAACATCTCAGCCAGGGATTATATCCCTAAGCTTTGATACCAATTGTTACGCCCCCAAAATAGGTATACATCACCCATCTTGGGTCGCCAGATACATGGTACAAAATTCAAATACAAACAACATGAGTTGTGAGTTTTAATACAAATATTGTCTTCTGCATGCGGATTCAAACTCAAAATACGACAAAAACATAATCGAGAGTTCTAACACGAATATTGTCATCTAGACAATATCCACACTCAAATTCAATCAGATTACATTTATAATCACACTATTTCACGTAATAGTGAGGACTACTAATGCTATCATCCGGATCGTCACCCGCTTCCCGACTAGTCCTCGCTACGTTCTCATTTCCCGAATAGAACAATGAAAGCAAAAGGGTGAGCTCAACTAGCCCAAAGAAGAAATATTATGACTAAGATAATGCGAGAATAAATTATCGTTAGCCTTCAACAAAGTTGTTAAACCGATACAATATAACAAACATCAAGTTTAATCTGCAATAGAACAAGCAATCCATTAGAAGAGTCAAGTAGAGAATAAAATCTACTATCTTTTATGATTTAAAAGGTTTTTCATTACTTTTATCGCTGAGACTCGGCTTAATAAATAATCCATATCATCAAATCATCCTTGCACTACAGGCCAAGGATATTCTTTAGTATCACGACCACGAATTATACATGCACTACGAGCCAAAGATAATCGTGTTTTCATCAACGGTCCTGATCATGCCATAAAACAATTCATCTTTGCACCCTTGGCCGAAGAGAATCCATAGCCATAATCATACCAAAAACTGTCCATCAATGCACTACGGGCCAATGAGGACTTTTTTTCCACATCATTTGTAACATTACGGTCATGATTATACCGAATAATCCCTGGTCATAATCATACCAAGTCCATCTATGCACTACATGCCACAGATGACTTTCAACATAATATAAACATGAGGATGATGACAATGATATAAGAATTCAATAAAACAAGTTCAAGAATTAATTTATCCAGGAACCAATAACGTCGAAATTGTCAACATGATACTTCTTTGTGGAGTAAAATTCAAGAATGCTCAGAAGAATATTTCCATTAAAATATACTTGATGAAGCACAAATATCAAGGATATTCCACTAATTTGATGGAGTATAGAAGTCAAAGCTTTAACCAACTGAGTATAAGAGAATATATGAAATCGCAAATGGATTTTAAATGCGCCGTGCAGTAATCCACTTAGACAGATCATTTCCACAATTTAATAAGGAATGAATACAAAGGATCATTCACCATGCATGTAATAATCCACAGAGACTGGTTATTCCAAGAGAATAATAAATAATGGAATAATAGAAGAAATCACCATGCATGCGATAGACCGCACAGACAAGTTATTCCAACAGAATAATAAAGAATGGAACCCGAATGTAATGCAGAATCCGCATGTATGTGATGTTCCAATGTAATAATAAAGAACGGAACCAGTGTCATGTAAAACCTAATGACGTGATGTTCTAATGTAATAATAAAGAACGGAACCAAGTCATGCATAAACGCACCGATAGGATGTTCCAACAGAATAATAAAGAATGGAATAACAAAATAATTTCACCATGTATGTGGTACTTCGCATAGACAGGTTATTCCAACATAATAATAAATAATGGAATAACAGAAGAATTTCACCAAGTATAGGGTAGATCCAGGTGTATACGAGTTATTCCAATGTAATAATAAAGAATGGTATAATGTAAGTTCTCTTCATGAATACAAAAAAAAATAATACCCTACGAGTACAACAAATAATATCCCTTACCTTATAAAGAAGAGTACTCACCCAAGTAGAGGGATATATACTTGAAGAAAACTTGCACTACGCCCAAGCTTTCTTAAACTCTAAAGAAATACGCTAAAGATTATAGAAGAAGAATTCTCTCTCTAGAGTTTTAGTGAATTCGTAAGAAATAATGAAGGAATGAGATTCTATTTATAGGAGAATGAACCTAATAGTAACTAATTCATGAAACAGTCAGTTGATTTACTTTTAAACTGGACGGTCCATATTGATTTACTACGCGAGAACACTATCAGCACTATGTAACATTATGCATAATAAAATATAATATATTCTAATTATTGTCTAATAAAACAAATAACTTTATAAAAGTATTCATTTTATATATAAAGATTTTACAATACAAAAAACACTATGCATAATAGAATATAATATATTCTATTTATAGTCTAATAAAATAAATAACTTTATAAAAGTATTCTGCTTTTATATAAAAAGATTTTACTATGCAAAATACTATGCATAATAGAATATAATATATTCTACTTATTGTATAATAAAATAAATAACTTTATAAAATTATTCTGCTTTTATATAAAAAGTTTTTCTGCATTTTATTACATTAATAATACTAATAAAACAAAATTTATATATATATATATAATATATATATGTGTGTGTGTGTGTGTAAACTTTCGTGACTTCATAAAAAGACACCTCAATATATTTAACAATATTTATCATCATTATTATATTTCACAATATTAATCGACCAGATCGTTCCTAGGAAAGAAGGGGACTTTCCAATAAGAATTTCTCCCTATTGGTGCGCAATTAGGTGACCAAACCTCTCTTTGACAGAACTTCTAGACATCGTTAATATTGCAAATAATAATATTAATAACTTCGTTGTCTCAATTATTGATTTAATAATATATAAAATATTGACAATAATTGAATCAAATAATGCGAGATACTATGCATCAATTACTGTAGCAATAATTGAACAAAACTGAGTGACTTCTCACGTAAGCATCAATAATCAATATCGTGTGCTACTTGTATGCAACCACGCCAGATTCGCATTTTTTACTACCGAGTAGTTCAACAGTTTTAACGGTAAAATTTCTGCCGTTATTTTCATAAATATATTTTTGTCGTTTTCTCAATCCGACAATAATTTTGTTGTGGGGTCCACCAATGATTGTACCGTCGTACGGATATTCCCCGACAAAAAGAATATTTCCCGACTAATCGAATATTATACAACAACTTGCATACTTTTCAAAATTTATAAATACTACCCACAACTATAACCCTATCTCAAATCCACACAATAATACTCAAAAAAATATTTCGATAAAATTAAATCTTTATTCATAAAATCTAGGGTCTCACATAATCCATATTTACTACTCCCTCCGTTCCAAGATAAAAGTATTTATTACTATTTCAGGTAGTTCCAAGTTAAATGTCTACTTACATTAAATTATCTATTTTTTGCAATAATTTGCCTATAATACCCTTATTAAATTATCTATTTTTTGCAATAATTTTTTATAATTATTTAACACACTATTTTACAGAATAGTGAGGACTACTAATGCTATCCTCTAGACCGTCACTCCGTTCCCCGACTAGTGCCTGCTATGTACTCATTTCCTGAAGAGAACAGTGGAAGAAAGGGTGAGCTCAACTAGCCCAGTAAGAAAATTTTATGACTAAGATAATGCAAAATAAATTATCGTTAGCCTTCAACAGTGTTAAACTAATAAATTATAACAACATCAAGTTTAACTGCAGCGGAACAAGCAATACATTAAAAGAGTCAAGTAGAGAATAAAATCTACTATCTTTTATGATTTAAAAGGTTTTTCATGACTTTTATCGCTGAGACTCAGCTTAATAAATAATCCACATCATTGAATCACCCATTTAACTACTGACCAAAGATATTCTTTAGTATCACGACCATAAATTATCCATGCACTACTGACCAAGGACATTCGTGTATTCATTAATGGTCATGATCAAGCCAACAACTCGTCCATCAATGCACTACGCCAATGATAACTTTTACCACATCATTTGTAACATTACGGTTATGATTATACCGAATAATCCTCGGTCATAATCATACCAAGTCCATCTATGCACTACGAATGCCACGTATGACTTTCAACATAATATAAACATGAGGATGATGACAATGATATAAGAATTCAATAAAACAAGTTCAAGAATTAATTTATCCAGAACTAATAATGTCCAAATTGTCAACACGATCTTTGCTTTGTAGAGTAAAATTCAAGAATACTCGGAAGAATATTTCCATGAAAGGATCTTTGGATAAAGCGCAAATATCAAGGATATTCCACTAATTTCATAGATTATAGAAGTCAAAGTTTTAACCAACCGAGTATAATAAAGAATGGAATAACAAAAGAAATTACCATGCATGCGATAGATCAAGACAGCAAAGTTATTCCAATGAATAATAAATAACGAAACCAGTCCCACAGAAAAGCGCATGCATGTGATATTCCAATAGAATAATAAAGAATGGAACCAGTCCCACGTAAAACACATGTACAAGATGTTCCAACAAAATAATAATAAAGAGGCGAAACCAGTCCTGTAAAACACACGTATGAATGTTCCAATGTAATAATAGAAGAATGTCACCGGTATAGGGTAAACCCATTATACAAAGTTATTCCAACAAAATAATAAGCAATGGAATAACAACAGCTTCTCTTCATGAATAAGAAAGAATAACACCCTTTACTTTAGTAGGAGATTGAATCTCGCAAGATAGTGTAGTAAAAAATACTTTTCTTCTTTCTCTCTTATTCTCTTTATACTTTCTCTCTCTATAAGCTTGAATGAATTTGTGAAAATAATGAAGCACTAGGCCTCTATTTATAGAAGATTTCTAGCTTAGCACTTGAAATGTGAAAAGGCAAGTGGCTTGATTTGACCGATGTGAAAAGAAAAGTGGTTTGACGCATGTAATGTGAAACACCAAGTGGTTTGACGCCTATAATGTGAAACGACAATTGGTTCGACGCCTGTAATATGAAACGGCAAGTGGTTTGACATCTGGTAAAGGTAATTACTATTAACGAAGGTAATTACTATTGACGAAGAGACTCTTAGATGATGACATATGGGCCCCTCATAAAATAACCAAACTTACCACAAACGTCTCATAATAGACTCTTTATATACATCAAAGATTGAATAAATATTACCACAAATCATTTGAAGTATATGATAGGTGGTCTTTCTCCTTCCTTAACAACGGGTGCTGGTGCTGACGTCTTTCCATCATTGTTGAATCTCCTCTTCTTGAAATGTCCATTCTTATTGTTTTGTCCCTTATTACCCACCGGCGGTTACCATTTCGGCCTGTTGATTCCCTCCACGCTTGTTGTCACCGCTTCGATGACTACTCTCACCGGTATTATAATTTTTACGTATTTGCTCTCTTTTTAGTTGCGTTGACTCGTTATCGCGCTCCACTAATCGAGCCCTATTTACAACATCCGAATACAAACACGGTTTATGAGAAATAAGATGTTGATGTATCTCCCGCTTCAAACCTCTTAAAACATTCGCTATTATTCTCTTCATTATCCACCAAGTAGGGACGTTGAATCAGGATAACTCAAAGAAATTTTGCCTCGTATTGCGACCACGGTCCATATTGTTTTGTTCCAACTTGATAAACTCCACCTACTTCATGTGGTGAATACTTTCGGGAAAGTATTTGTCGTTGAACGACTCTGGAACTTCTCCCAAGATATCTTCAATCTGAGATTGAGTACGTTTCACCGATTCCCACCAAGAATCTGCCTCTCAGCGAACATATATAGGAAAGGGACCTTTTTGTCCTCTCCTCGAGCATCCCAAGACATCAAATATCTTGGTGATCGGCTTTATCCATGCTTCCGCCATAAGTGGTTTTGGCTCTCCCTTAAACTCCGGTGGTCCCAAAGCCTTGAACTGCTTAGCAATGACCGCCTAGAGTTTCTAGTGTTTCCACCTACGTTTTGGATGTAAGTCGCTCTCTCCCTCATTGCATGAATTGCATAAAGCCTCCTGAACATTTGATCATTCATCATTTGGTCGGTGTTGTTGTTTGCGTGAGGATTGTCGCCTTCACGATGCACATTATCCTCGATTATTGATATGTGGTGAATCAACGATCGCTTTGTGCTCCATTGCTATTCTCAACATTCTCGGATGTCATTTTCAAATCCGCCACAAAACAAAAGGTTAATTGACATGTAACATATTATCCCTATATTACGATGAGCCAATAAAAAATAGCACATAAACTTAGTTAGGTCATACTAGCAAAGGAATTCTCCGCTCTCCCCTCCTAGTACTATTCTCACATCATAGCAAGGATCATATCCCTAAGCTTTGATACCAACTGTGACGCCCCCAAAATAAGGTATACATCACCCATCTTGGATCGTCGGATACATGGTATAAAATTCAAATACAACTTACTAATACAACTCATGGGTATGCAATACGACAAAAAACATAACTGTGAGTTTGAATACAATTATTGTCTACTAGAGATTATATAAACTCAAAAGGAGTCCTCATTACAATTATTTAACACACTATTTCACAGAATAGTGAGGACTACTAATGCTATCCTCTGGACCGTCACTCCGTTCCTCGACTAGTGCCTACTATGTTCTCATTTCCTGAAGAGAACAAAGAAAGAAAGGGGTGAGTTCAAATTTAGCTGGCAGTAGAAAATATTATGACTAAGATAATGCATAATAAATTATCGTTAGCCTTCAACAGTGTTAAACTGACAAAATATAACAACATCAAGTTTAACTGCAGCGGAACAAGCAATCCATTAAAAGAGTCAAGTAGAGAATAAAATCTACTATCTTTTATGATTTAAAAGGTTTTTCATCACTTTTATCGTTGGGACTCAGCTTAATAAATAATCCACATCATCGAATCATCCCTGCACTACGGCCAAGGATATTCTTTAGTATCACGACCACAATTATCCATGCACTACGGGCCAAGAATATTTTTGTATTCATTAATGGTCATGATCATGCCAACAACTGTCCATCAATGCACTACGGGCCAATGAGGACTTTTACCACATCATTTGTAACATTACGGTCATGATTACACCGAATAATTCCTCGGTCATAATCATACCAAGTCCATCTATGCACTACTGAATACACAGATGACTTTCAAAAAATATAAATATGAGGATGATGACAATGATATAAGAATTCAATAAAACAAGTTCAAGAATTAATTTGTCCAAGAACCAATAACGTCTAAATTGTCAACATGATACTGCTTTGTAGAGTAAAATTCAAGAATGCTCAGAAGAATATTTCCATGAAAAGATACTGGATGAAGCGCAATTATCAAGGATATTCCACTAATTTCATGGAGCATAGAAGTCAAAACTTTAACCAACTGAGTATAATAAAGAATGGAATAACAAAAGAAATCACCATGCATGTGGTACTTACGCACGCACAGTGTTACTCAGCAATGAATACTAAATAACGGAACCAAAGTCAAAGTAAATTCGCACCAACAAGTATGGTCCAAATGTATAATAATAAAGACGAAACCAGGTCCCAGCAGTAAAACACATGAGACAGGATGTTCCAACATAATAATAGAAGAATGTCACCAAGTATAGGGTAAACCAGCATATCAAAGTTATTCCAATGTAATAATAAGCAATGGAATAACAACAGTTCTCTTCATGAATAAAAAGAATAACACCCTTACTTTAGTAGAAGATTGAATCTTTGCGATGGTGTAGTAGTAAGAATACTCTTCTTCTTTCTCTCTTATTCTCTCTATACTTTTTCTCTATAGCTTGAATGAATTAAGTGAAAATAATGAAGCACTAGGCCTCTATTTATAGAAGATATCTAGCTTAGCACTTGAAATAGGAAAAGGCAAGTGGCTTGACGATTTGGTGATATGAAAAGAAAAGTGGTTTGACGCTCAGAATGTGAAACACCAAGTGGTTTGACGTCACGTAAACGTAATTACTATTGATGAAGGTAATTACTATCGATGAAGAGACTCTTAGATGATGACATATGGGCCCTCATAAAATAACCAAACTTACCACAAACGTCTCATAATAGACTCTTTATATACATCAAAGATTGAATAAATATTACCACAAATCATTTTATTTTTAATCAACACATATTTAATCTTTCAACAATTATTAATCATTTATAACTTGTCGTCTCAATTATTGATTTAATAATATAACATATTATACGATGATAATCTTTGTGAAAATAATTGAATCAATAATATAAGAGATATGATGCATCAATTCAGAGTAATAATTGAGTATAGGAGTGACTTCACGTAAAGCATCAATAATCAATACTGTGTGCTACTATTCAACCACGCCAGATATTGTACTTTTACTACCGGGTAGTTCAACAGTTTTAATGGTAACACCTCCGCCTTTATTTTTATAAAGTATTTTTGTCATTTTCTCAATCCGACAATAATTCCGTTGTGGGGTCCACCAATGATTGTGCCGTCGTATGAATATTCCCTGATAAAAAGAATATTCCCCGACCAAACGAATATTTTATAACAACTTAGTTACTTTGCAAAATTTATAAATATTTCCCACAACTATATTATATCAAATTTACTCCATAATATTCAAAAATAATATTTATAGAAAATTCATCTTTATTTATAAAAGTTGGGGACTTACATGCATGGTGATTTCTGTTGTTATTCCATTCTTTATTATTCATTGGACCATCCATCGGTCTTGAATTTCACTTTGACACGGTTCCGTTATTTAGTATTCTGTTGGAGTAACCTGTCTACGCGAAGTACCGCATGCATGGTGATTTCTTTTGTTAATCCATTCTTTATTATACTCAATTGGTTAAAGTTTTAACTTCTATACTCCATGAAATTAGTGGAATATCCTTGATAATTGCGCTTCATCCAGTATCTTTTCATGAAAATATTCTTCTGAGCATTCTTGAATTTTACTCTACAAAGCAGTATCATGTTGACAATTTGGACGTTATTGGTTTTTGGACAAATTAATTCTTGAACTTGTTTTATTGAATTCTTATATCATTGTCATCATCCTCATATTTATGGACTTGGTATGATTATGACCAGGGATTATTCGGTGTAATCATGACCGTAATATTACAAATGATGTGATAAAAGTCCTCATTGGCCCGTAGTGCATTGATGGACAGTTGTTGGCATGATCATGACCATTAATGAATACACAAATATTCTTGGCCCGTAGTGCATGGATAATTGTGGTCGTGATACTAAAGAATATCCTTGGTCAGTAGTGCGGGGGGGTGATTCGATGATGTGGATTATTTATTAAAATCGAGTCCCAACGATAAAAGTGATGAAAACCTTTTAAATCATAAAAGATAGTAGATTTTATTCTCTACTGACTCTTTTAATGGATTGTTTGTTCCACCGCAGCTTAAACTTGATGTTTGTTATATTGTATCGCTTAACATTTGTTTAAGGCTAATGATAATTTATTCGCATTATCTTAGTCATAATATTTTTTACTGGGCTAGTTGAGCTCACCCTTTATTTCACTGTTCTCTTCAGGAAATGAGAATATAGCTGGGACGAGTTGGGTAACGGAGTGATGGACCAGATGATAGTATTAGTAGTCCTCACTATTCTGTTAAATAGTGTGACAATAATTGTAATGAGGACTTCTTTTGAGTTTGTATACTCTCTAGTAGACAGTGTTTGTAATCAAACTCACAATTTATGTTTTGTCGTATTGTACATGACAGTTGTATTATTAAGTTGTATTTGAATTCTGTACCATGTATCTGACGACTCAAGATGGGTGATATATACCTAATTTTGGGGGCGTCACAAGTATGGTATGTTATAATATATATATATATATATATATATATATACCAAGTCCATCTATGCACTACAGGCCACAGATGACTTTCAACATAATATAAACATGAGGATGATGACAATGATATAAGAATTCAATAAAACAAGTTCAAGAATTAATTTATCCAGGAACTAATAATGTCCAAATTGTCAACATGATACTGCTTTGTAGAGTAAAATTCAAGAATACTCAAAAGAATATTTCCATGAAAGGATACTGGATGAAGCGCAAATATTAAGGATATTCCACTAATTTCATGGAGTATAGAAGTCAAAGTTTTAACTAACTGAGTGTAATAAAGAATGGAATAACAAAAGAAATTACCATGCATGCGATAGACCATACAGCAAAAGTTATTCCAATGAATAATAAATAATGAAACCAGTCCCACAAAACGCATGCATAAGATATATTCAATAGAATAATAAAGAATGGAACCAGTCCCACAGAAACACACGTAGACGAGATGTTCCAAATGTAATAATAATAATAAAGATTTTAACCAGTGTCCTGTAAAACACATGCATGTAAATGTTCCAATGTAATAATAGAAAATGTCACCAAGTATAGGGTAAACTGCATGATATAAAGTTATTCCAACAAAATAATAAGCAATGGAATAACAACAGCTTCTCTTCATGAATAAGAAAGAATAACACCCCTTACTTTAGTAGGAGATTGAATACCGCAGATAGTGTAATAATGTAATACTCTTCTTCTTTCTCTCTTATTCTCTATATACTTTCTCTCTCTATAGCTTGAATGAATTAAGTGAAAATAATGAAGCACTAGACCTCTATTTATAGAAGATTTCTAGCTTAGCACTTGAAATGTGAAAAGGCGAGTGGCTTGACGACTGGTGATGTGAAAAGAATAGTGGTTTGACGCTTGTAATGTGAAACACCAAGTGGTTTGACGCCTATAATGTGAAACGACAATTGGTTCGACGCCTGTAATATGAAACGGCAAGTGGTTTGACGTCAGGTAAAGGTAATTACTATTGACGAAGGTAATTACTATTGACAAAGGTAATTACTATTGACGAAGAGACTCTTAGATGATGACATATGGGCCCCTCATAAAATAACCAAACTTACTACAAACGTCTCATAATAGACTCTTTATATAAATCAAAGATTGAATAAATATTACCACAAATTATTTTATTTTTAATCAACACATATTTAATCTTTCAACATTTATTAATCATTTATAACTTTTCGTCTCAATTATTGATTTAATAATATAACATATTATACAGATGATACTGCGACAATAATTGAATCAATAATATAAGAGATATAATGCAGCAATTACTATAGCAATAATTGAGTATAGCTGAGTGACTTCTCACGTAAGCATCAATAATCAATACCATGTGCTACTATGCAACCACGCGTATTATTGTACTTTTATTACCGGGTAGTTCAACAGTTTTAATGGTAATACCTCGGCCGTTATTTTCATAAAGTATTTTTGTCGTTTTCTCAATCCGACAATAATTCCGTTGTGGGGTTCACCAATGATTGTGCCGTCATACGGATATTCCCCGACTAAAAGAATATTCCCCGACCAAACGAATATTTTATAACAACTTGCTTACTTTGCAAAATTTATAAATATTTCTCACAACTATATTATATCAAATTTACTCCATAATATTCAAAAATAATATTTATAGAAAATTCATCTTTATTTATAAAAGTTGGGGTCTTACAACCTCCCCTTCTTATGAAATTTTGCCCTCGAAATTAGGGTACGTACCTGGTATATCGAAGAGGTAAGGATACCTTGATTTCATTTCAGATTCTAACTCCCAAGTCATTTCCTCAACATCGTGGTTTCTCTACAAAACTTTGACTTGAGGTATAACCTTGGAGCGTAGAATATGTTCCTTCTTATCCAAGATTTGAACAGGAACCTCTTCATACATCAAATCTTCCGCTATTTTGTCCGGTTCTAACTCAATAATGTGGTTCGGATCTTTCACATATTTACGTAACATGGATATGTGAAAAACGTTATGAACACGAGACATACTTGGCGGTAAAGGGAGTCTATAGGCCACAGTTCCTACTCGATTGAGGATTAAAAATGGGCCGATGAATCGAGGATTAAGTTTTCCTCTCTTTCCAAATCTTGTAACTCCTTTCCAAGGAGCAACACATAACAACACATGATCTCCTATATCGAATTCCACGCCCTTTCGATGAAGATCAGCATAACTATTTTGTCGATCTTGTGAGGTTTTTATACGTTGTCGGATCGTTTGAATCTTTTCCGTAGTCATACGTATTTCAACTCCGGTCCCAACAACGTTGCTTCACCCACCTCATCCCAAAGATATCTTGAAGAATGACACTTTCTTCCATATAACGCCATCTAATGGAGCCATTCGATATGGGGCTTTGGAAATGGGTTTTGTACTTGGTTCAAGGTCGATACAAAATTCAATTTCACACTGGGGTAGGCCAAGAAGTTCTTCTGGGAATACGTCAGAAATTTATTAACAATGTAAATATCATTCAAAGTCGACGTATTTTGTTTAAATCATGATATGAGCTAAGAAAGCTTGACATCCGTTTTTCAATAAACGAATAGCTTTATGGCTTGAGATGACCGTGATTGATTTTAATGGTTTGGTCACGTGAATTCACATAATAGGTTGATTAGGAATATGAAAGCTAACAACCTTACGAAAATAATCAATTTTTGCATGATGAGTAGTTAACCAATCAATCCACAGAATCACGTCAAATGCAAGTATTTTCAATGAAATAAGATCGACGGTGTAATGTGAGGGTACCAATTTGAACCAAACAAGACTTATAAATAGTGGATGTAATGAAGGTTTCTCCCAACCTGAGTTTCCACGAGATAAGTAAAAGTCTAATTTCTCCTGAGTCAAATTTAATCGATGAGCGCAAGTAGGAGAAATAAAAGAATGGGTAGAACCGGAATCAAATAAAGTATAGACTTCGTTAGAGTTTATGATAAGCTTACCCGTGATGACCTCATTCGGGTTCCTTGCTTTCTGGGAGGTCACAACAAACGCTCTCCCTTGCACTACCGGCTTTGACCTTTCTGGGACGGCCTTTGGTGCCTTTATCCTAGCTGAATTTGTCGTCGGTGAACGACAAAATCAGGCTAAGTGACCTTCTCTTCCATAATTATAACATGCTTTGGACGACATCGCGCAATTTGGACTGATGTGTCCCTCCCCTCCGCATTTGAAGTATATGATAGGTGGTCTTTCTCCTTCCTTAACAACGGGTGCTGGTGCTGACGTCTTTCCATCATTGTTGAATCTCCTTTTCTTGAAATGTCCATTCTTATTATTTTGACCTCGATTACCACCGGTGTGTTACCATTTCGCCCGTGTTGATTCCTCCACGCTTGTTGTCACCGCTTCGATGACTACTCTAGCCGGTATTATAATTTCTTGCGGTGCCAGACTCTTTTAGTTAAGGTTGACTCGTTATCGCTATCCCACTAATCGAGCTCAATTTACAACATCTGGATACAAACACAGTTTATAAGAAATAAGATGTTGATGTATCTCCGGCTTCAAACCTCTTAAAAACATTCGCGCCATTCTCTCTTTATTAATTATCCACCAAGTGGGACGCAAACCGGGATAACTCCATAAATTTTGCCTCGTATTGCGACACGGTCATATTGTTTTGTTCCAACTTGATAAACTCCACCTCCTTCACGTGGCGAATACTTTCGGGAAATTATTTGTCGTTGAACATGACTCCCGAACTTCTCCCAATATATCTTCATGCAAAGAGATTGAGTACGCTTTTACCGATTCCCACCAAGAATCCGCCTCTCTCCGCGCAACATAAAAGGCGTGAAGGGAACCTTTTGCTCTCTGAGCATCCCAAGACATCAAATATCTTGATGATTTGCTTTATCCATGCTTCCGCCTATAAGTGGTTTTGGCTCTCCTTAAACTCCGGTGGTCCCAGCTCCTTGAACTGCTTAGCAATGACCGCCTCGGAGTTTCTAGTGTTTCCACCTACGTTTTGGACAGAGTCGCTCTCCCTAATTGTTGCATGAATTGCATAAAGCCTCCGAACATTTGATCATTCATCATTTGGTCGGTGTTGTTGTTTTGCATGAGGATTGTCGCCTTCGATGCACATTATCCTCGATTATTGATATGTGGTGAATCAACGATGCTTTGTGCTCCATTGCTATTCTCAACATTCTCGGATGTCATTTTCGAGATCGCCACAAAACAAAAGGTTAATTGACATGTAACATATTATCCCTATATTCTGACCGACCAATAAAATAGCACATAAACTTAACTAGGTCATACTAGCGAAGGAATTCTCTGTCTCTCCCCTCCTAGTACTATTCTCACATCTTAGCCAGGGATCATATCCCTAAGCTTTGATACCAACTGTGATGCCCCCAAAATTCGGTATACATCACCCATCTTGGGTCCTCAGATACATGGTACAAAATTCAAATATAACTTACTAATACAACTGTCGTGTACAAAACGACAAAACACAACTGTGAGTTTGAATACAATTATTGTCTACTAGAGATTATACAAACTCAAAAGGAGTCCTCATTACAATTATTAACACACTATTTCACAGAATAGTGAGGACTACTAATGCTATCCTCTGGACCGTCACTCCGTTCCCCGACTAGTGCCTACTATGTTCTCATTTCCTGAAGAGAACAGTGAAAGAAAGGGTGAGTTCAACTAGCCCGGTAAGAAATATTATGACTAAGATAATGCAGAATAAATTATCGTTAGCCTTCAACAGTGTTAAACTGATAAAATATAATAACATCAAGTTTAACTGCAGTGGAACAAGCAATCCATTAAAAGAGTCAAGTAGAGAATAAAATCTACTATCTTTTATGATTTAAAATGTTTTTCATCACTTTTATCGTTGGGACTCAGCTTAATAAATAATCCACATCATCGAATCACCCCTCGCACTACTACTGCCAAGGATATTCTTTAGTATCACGACCACAATTATCCATGCACTACGGGCCAAGAATATTTGTGTATTCATTAATGGTCATGATCATGCCAACAATTGTCCATCAATGCACTACGGGCCAATGAGGACTTTTACCACATCATTTGTAATATTACGGTTATGATTACAATCGAATAATCCTCGGTCATAATCATACCAAGCCCATCTATGCACTACAGGCCACCCAGATGACTTTCAAAAATATAAATATGAGGATGATGACAATGATATAAGAATTCAATAAAACAAGTTCAAGAATTAATTTGTCCAAGAACCAATAACGCGTCAAATTGTCAACATGATATCGCTTTGTAGAGTAAAATTCAAGAATGCTCAGAAGAATATTTCCATGAAAAGATACTGGATGAAGCGCAATTATCAAGGATATTCCACTAATTTCATGGAGTATAGAAGTCAAAACTTTAACCAACTGAGTATAATAAAGAATGGAATAACAAAAGAAATCACCATGCATGCGGTACTTCTCACAGATAGGTTACTCCAACAGAATACTAAATAATGGAACCAGGTCAGGCGAAATTCGCACCGACAGGATGGTCCAACAGAATAATAAAGAATGGAACCAGGTCCGAAGTAAAATACAGACAGGATGTTCCAACAGAATAATAGAAGAATGTCACCAAGTATAGGTAAATGGCATTATACAAAGTTATTCCAATGTAATAATAAGCAATGGAATAACAACAGCTTCTCTTCATGAATAAGAAAGAATAACACCCCTTACTTTAGTAGGAGATTGAATCTTTGTTGTAGTGTAGTAACGAGAATACTCTTTCTTCTCTCTTTATTCTCTCTATACTTTCTCTCTCTATAGCTTGAATGAATTCGTGAAAAATAATGAAGCACTAGGCCTCTATTTATAGAAGATTTCTAGCTTAGCACTTGAAATGTGAAAAGGCAAGTGGCTTGACGACTGGTGATGTGAAAAGAAAAGTGGTTTGACACCTGTAATGTGAAACACCAAGTGGTTTGACGTCTGGTAAAGGTAATTACTATTGACGAAGGTAATTACTATTGATGAAGAGACTCTTAGATGATGACATATGGGCCCCTCATAAAATAACCAAACTTACCACAAACGTCTCATAATAGACTCTTTATATACATCAAAGATTGAATAAATATTACCACAAATCATTTTATTTTTAATCAACACATATTTAATCTTTCAACAATTATTAATCATTTATAACTTGTCGTCTCAATTATTGATTTAATAATATAACATATTATACAGATGATACTGCGACAATAATTGAATCAATAATATAAGAGATATGATGCAACAATTACTGTAGCAATAATTGAATATAGCTGAGTGACTTCTCATGTAAGCATCAATAATCAATACTGTGTCTACTTATACAACCACGCCAGACATTCTTGTGTTTCTTTTACTACCGGGTAGT
The DNA here is from genome assembly GCA_020205615.1 of Panax quinquefolius. Classification (NCBI taxonomy): domain Eukaryota; kingdom Viridiplantae; phylum Streptophyta; class Magnoliopsida; order Apiales; family Araliaceae; genus Panax; species Panax quinquefolius. The sequence continues at coordinate 130,897,458 of CM035162.1, read as the reverse complement.
TCAACAGTTTTAACGGTAACACCTCCGCCGTTATTTTCATAAAAATATTTTTGTCATTTTCTCAATCCGACAATAATTCCGTTGTGGGGTCCACCAATGATTATACCGTCATACGGATATTCCCCGACAAAAAGAATATTCCCCGACCAATCGAATATTATACAACAATTTGCAAACTTTTCAAAATTTATAAATACTACCCACAACTATAACACTATCTCAAATTCACACCATAATATTCAAAAAAATAATTCGAGAAAATTAAATCTTTATTCATAAAATCTGGGGTCTCACAATCTCCCCTCTTTATGAAATTTCGCCTTTGAAATTTATGTACATACCTGGTATCGAAGAGGTGAGAATACCTGACTTCATTTCAGATTCTACTTCTTGAGGTATAACCTTTGAGTGATGAATACGATCCTTCTTATCCAAAATTTTAACACGTATCTCCTCATACGTTAAATCTTCAACTATATCGTTTAGTTCTAATTTAATAATGTGGTTCGGGTCGTCCCCATATTTATGTAACATCGATACGTAAAAAAAATGTTCTGAACACGCAACATACTTGGCGGTAAAACGAGTCTATAGGCCACAGTTCCTACTTCATCGAGGATTTCAAATGGGCCAATTAAATCGAAGGTTGAGATTTCCTCTCTTCGTCGATTCTTGCTTCTAGAATAACGCCATCTTGAACCTTCTTCTTCACATTCATCCGCTCCGGGTGTGTAGCTTGAGCGGCTTTAACTTTATTGATTAAAGTCGATTCTACTCGTATATTCGTTATCTTCACGTGAGTTCGTATATTCGCACTTGTAACCGCATACGATCTTCTACTCAACGCGTTAGCTACCATGTTTGATTTTCCTACGATGGTATTGAATAGTACGATCGTAATCTTCAATAGCTCGAGTCAACGTCTTTGGCACGTTATACATTCGTTTTAGTTGAAGAAATATTTGAGGGTTTTAGAAATGGGTTTTGTACTGGGGTCAATACAAAATTCGATTTCACGCTCTAGGGGTAGGCTAAGAAGTCTTCAAGAATACGTCGGAAATTTATTAACAATAGAAATATCATTCAAAATCGCGACCCTCATCCAAGACTTGGATAATGACGTCACATTGATACATATCAACTTGCCATCGCTATTCACTTCGCGTCCGCCACGTAAAGTCTGGCTTCGATGCGTTACACACAAGGAAGTCAACAACGAAAGGACCGGGGCTCTTTTTACTTATGGCCTGATATGACAATGATTGACTTTAGTGGTTTGGTTGCTTGAATTCGCATAACAGGTTGGTTAGGAATATGAAAGCTAACAACCTTACGAAAAGCATGATGAGTAGTTAACCAATCGATTCCTAAAATCGCATCAAATGCAAGTATTTTCAAAGAGATAAGATTGACAGGTAACGTGAAAGTGTCAATTTGAATTAAACAAGATTTATAAATTGTGGATGTAACGAATGTTTCTCCCATCTGAGTTTCAACAGATAAATCAAAATCTAACTTCTCTGGAGTTAAATTCAAACATTGAACACAACTAGGTGAAATAAAAGAGTGAGTAGAATCGGTATCTAACACGGTATAGACTTTGCAAGAGTTTATGATTAACTTACCCATGATAATTTTATTCAGGTTCTTCGTCACGAAAAAAAAAACGCTCTCACTTAAATTACCGGCTTTGACTTGTCTGGGACATCCTTTGGCATCACTATCCCAGTTGGATGATCTTCACCATACGACAAAATCAAGCTAGGTGATCTTCTCTTCCGCAATTAAAACACGCTTTGGATTCTTTGCAGATACTTGAGACGGATGTATCCTCTCCGTCCATTTTGAAACATACGACCGGTGGTCGTTTTTCTTCCTTTGAAATGGGTGATGGTGCTGTTGTCTTTCCATCATTATTGAACCTTCTCTTCTTGAAATTTCCACTTCAATTATCTTGGCCATGATTACCACCAAAATGGTTACCATTCATGGCATGATAATTTCCTCCACGATGGTTATCATTATTCATGACATCGCTGCCACCCGCCGTATTTATTATTATCGTGTTGTTGGTCGTTGCCTTTTGGTTGTGCTGCCTCATTATCGCGCTCCAATAACTGAGCCCTATTCACAACATCTGAATATAAACAAAGTTAATGAGAAATGAGGTATTGACGTATATTGGGTTTCAAACCTCTTAGAAATATTCGCGTCATTAGCTCCTCATTATCGACCAAATGGGATGCAAACAGGGATAACTCTGCAAATTTAGCCTCGTATTGTGACACGGTCATAGTGTTTTGCTCCAACTTGATAAACTCCACCTCCTTCATGTGACGAATACTTTCGGGAAAGTACTTGTCGTTGAACAACTCTTGGAACTTCTCCCAAGACATCTTGAGTGCGTCAAGCTGGGTACGTTTTACATATTTCCACCAATAATCTGCCTCTTCACGCAATATAAAGGTGGCAAAGTGAACATTTTGCTCCTCGGAGCATCCCAAGACATCAAACATCTTGGTGATCTGCTTTAACCACGTCTCTGCCTTAAGTGGTTCTGGCTTTCCCAAAAACTCTGGTGGTCCCAGCTCCTTGAACTGCTTAGCGGTGACCGACCGTGTTGCCATTATTTCCACCTATATTTTAAACAGGAGTCTCTCTTACCTGATGTTGCATGAATTGCATAAAGCCTCTGAACATTCCATCGTTCATGATCTGGTCAGTGTTGTTGTTTGCCCGAGGATTGTCGCCTTCCTGATGCACATTATCCTGATTATTGATATGTGGAGACTCAACGGTCTCCTGTGCTCCATTGATGTTCTCAACATTCTCGGATGTCATTTTTAAATACTGCCACAAAATAAGGGTTAATTAATATATCACATATTATCCCTATACTCTGACCGACCAATTAAATACTAAATAAACTTAGGTAAGTCATACTAGCGAAGAAATTCCCCGTCTCTCCCCTCCTAGTTCTTGTCTCACATCTCAGCCAGGGATTATATCCCTAAGCTTTGATACCAATTGTGACGCCCCCAAAATAGGTATACATCACCCATCTTGGGTCACCAGATACATGGTACAAAATTCAAATACAAACAACATGAGTTGTGAGTTTTAATACAAATATTGTCTTCTAGACCGTATTCAAACTCAAAATACGACAAAACATAATCTGAGAGTTCTAACACGAATATTTTCATCTAGACAATATCTACACTCAAATTCAATCTTATTACATTTATAATCACACTATTTCACATAATAGTGAGGACTACTAATGTTATCATCTGGACCGTCACTTCGTTCCACGACTAGTCCCTGCTACGTTCTCATTTCCTGAATAGAACAATGAAAGCAAAAGGGGTGAGCTCAACTAGCCCAGTAAGAAATATTATGACTAAGATAATGCAGAATAAATTATCGTTAGCCTTCAACAGTGTTAAACTGATACAATATAACAAACATCAAGTTTAACTACAGCGGAACAAGCAATCCATTAGAAGAGTCAAGTAGAGAATAAAATCTACTATCTTCTATGATTTAAAAGGTTTTTCATTACTTTTATCACTAAGACTCGGCTTAATAAATAATCCACATCATCAAATCATCCTTGCACTACAGGTCAAGGATATTCTTTAGTATCACGACCACGAATTATTCATGCACTACGGGCCAAAGATAATTGTGTTTTCATCAACGGTCCTGATCATGCCATAAAACAATTCATCTTTGAACCCTTGGCCGAAGAGAATCCATAGCCATAATCATACCAAAATCTGTCCATCAATGCACTACGGGCCAATGAGGACTTTTTTTCCACATCATTTGTAACATTATGGTCATGATTATATCGAATAATCCCTGGTCATAATCATACCAAGTCCATCTATACACTACATGCCACAGATGACTTTCAACATAATATAAACATGAGGATGATGACAATGATATAAGAATTCAATAAAACAAGTTCAAGAATTAATTTATCCAGGAACCAATAACGTCGAAATTGTCAACATAATACTTCTTTGTGGAGTAAAATTCAAGAATGCTCAGAAAAATATTTCCATTAAAATATACTTGATGAAGCGCAAATATCAAGGATATTCCACTAATTTGATGGAGTATAGAAGTCAAAGCTTTAACCAACTGAGTATAAGAGAATATATGAAACTGCAAATGGATTTTCGTCTGCCATGCCGTAATCCACTTAGACAGATCATTTCCACAATTTAATAAGGAATGAATACAAAGGATCATTCACCATGCATGTAATAATCAATGAGAGACAAAGTTATTCCAAATGTAATAATAAATAATGGAATAACGAAGAAATCACCATGCATGCGATGAGATCGCACGCATGTGGTTATTCCAACAGAATAATAAAGAATGGAACCAGTCATACGTAATCCGCATACGCATGGATGTTCCAATGTAATAATAAAGAACGGAACCAAAGTCATGTATGTAAACGCGATAGACAGGATGTTCTAACAGAATAATAAAGAACGGAACCAAGTCATGCGTAAACGCACCGATAGGATGTTCCAACAGAATAATAAAGAATGGAATAACAAAATAATTTCACCATGTATGTGGTACTTCACATAGACAGGTTATTCCAACATAATAATAAATAATGGAATAACAGAAGAATTTCACCAAGTATAGGGTAGACCAGCATATCAAAGTTATTCCAACAAAATAATAAAGAATGGAATAATGTAAGTTCTCTTCATGAATACAAAAAAATAATACCCTTACGAGTACAACAAATAATATCCCTTACCTTATAAAAGAAGAGTACTCAAACCGGGTAGAGGGGGATATATACTTGAAGAAAACTTGCACTACGCTCAAAGCTTTCTTAAACTCTAAAGAAATACGCTCAAGATTATAAAAGAAGAATTCTCTCTCTAGAGTTTTAGTGAATTCGTAAGAAATAATGAAGGAATGAGATTCTATTTATAGGAGAATGAACTGAATAGTAACTAATTCATGAACAGTCTAGATTGATTTACTTTTAAATGGACGGTCCATATTGATTTACTATGCAGAACACTATACAGGCACTATGTAACATTATGCATAATAAAATATAATATATTCTAATTATTGTCTAATAAAACAAATAACTTTATAAAAGTATTCTGTTTTATATATAAAGATTTTACTATGCAAAACACTATGCATAATAGAATATAATATATTCTATTTATAGTATAATAAAATAAATAACTTTATAAAAGTATTACATTTTATATAAAAAAAGATTTTACAATGCAAAACACATGCATAATAGAATATAATATATTCTACTTATTGTATAATAAAATAAATAACTTTATAAAATTATTACATTTTTATATAAAAGTTTTTCTGCTTTTATTACATTAATAATACTAATAAAACAAAATTTATATATATATATATATATATATATATATATATATATGTGTGTGTGTGTGTGTAAACTTTCGTGACTTCATAAAAAGACACCTCAATATATTTAACAATATTTATCATCATTATTATAATTCACAATATTAATCGACCAGGTCGTTCCTAGGAAAAAGAGGGGACTTTCTAATAAGAATTTCTCCCTATTGGTGCGCAATTAGGTGACCAAACCTCTCTTTGACAGAACTTCTAGACATCGTTAATATTGCAAATAATAATATTAATAACTTCGTTGTCTCAATTATTGATTTAATAATATATAAAATATTGACAATAATTGAATCAAATAATGTGAGATACTATACATCAAATACTGTAGCAATAATTGAACAAAACTGAGTGACTTCTCACGTAAGCATCAATAATCAATATCGTAATGCTACTATGCAACCAATGCCAGACATCGTACTTTTACTACCGAGTAGTTCAACAGTTTTAACGATAAAATTTCATAATTATTTTCATAAATATATTTTTTGTCGTTTTCTCAATCCGACAATAATTCCGTTGTGGGGTCCACCAATGATTGTACCGTCGTACGGATATTCCCCGACTAATCGAATATTATACAACAACTTGCATACTTTTCAAAATTTATAAATACTACCCACAACTATAACACTATCTCAAATCCACACCATAATATTCAAAAAAATATTTCGATAAAATTAAATCTTTATTCATAAAATCTAGGGTCTCACATAATCCATATTTACTACTCCCTCCGTTCCAAGATAAAAGTATTTATTACTATTTCAGGTAGTTCCAAGTTAAATGTCTACTTACATTAAATTATCTATTTTTTACAATAATTTGCCTATAATACCCTTATTAAATTATCTATTTTTTGCGATAATTTTTTACAGTTATTTAACACACTATTTTACAGAATAGTGAGGACTACTAATGCTATCCTCTGGACCGTCACTCCGTTCCCCGACTAGTGCCTGCTATGTTCTCATTTCCTGAAGAGAACAGTGAAAGAAAGGGTGAGCTCAACTAGCCCAGTAAGAAAATATTATGACTAAGATAATGTAAAATAAATTATCGTTAGCCTTCAACAGTGTTAAACTGATAAATTATAACAACATCAAGTTTAACTGCAGCGGAACAAGCAATCCATTAAAAGAGTCAAGTAGAGAATAAAATCTACTATCTTTTATGATTTAAAAGGTTTTTCATGACTTTTATCGCTGGGACTCAGCTTAATAAATAATCTACATCATTGAATCACACCTGCACTACGACCAAGGATATTCTTTAGTATCACGACCATAAATTATCCATGCACTAAAGCCAAGGACATTCGTGTATTCATTAATGGTCATGATCATGCCAACAACTGTTCATCAATGCACTACGGGCCAATGATAACTTTTACCACATCATTTGTAACATTACGGTCCATGATTACAATTAATAATAATCCACAGTCATAATCATACCAAGTCCATCTATGCACTACTGAGCCCACGATGACTTTCAACATAATATAAACATGAGGATGATGACAATGATATAAGAATTCAATAAAACAAGTTCAAGAATTAATTTATCCAGGAACTAATAATGTCCAAATTGTCAACATGATCTTCGCTTTGTAGAGTAAAATTCAAGAATACTCGTAAGAATATTTCCATGAAAGGATCTTTGGATGAAGCGCAATATCAAGGATATTCCACTAATTTCATGGAGTATAGAAGTCAAAGTTTTAACCAACCGAGTATAATAAAGAATGGAATAACAAAAGAAATTACCATGCATACGATGGGCCATGCAGACGGGTTATTCCAGCAATGTAATAATAAATAATCGAAACCAGTCCCACAGAAAAGCATTGCATACATGATATTCCAATAGAATAATAAAGAATGGAACCAGTCCGGCGTAAAACACACGCAGACAGATGTTCCAACAGTAATAATAATAAAGATTTTAACCGGTCGGTGTAAAACACATGCATGGGATGTTCCAATGAAATAATAGAAGAATGTCACCAAGTATAGGGTAAATCACAGATACACAAGTTATTCCAACAAAATAATAAGCAATGGAATAACAACAGCTTCTCTTCATGAATAAGAAAGAATAACACCCTTTACTTTAGTAGGAGATTGAATCTTTGCGAAGAGTAGTAACAAAATACTTTTCTTCTTTCTCTCTTATTCTCTCTATACTTTCTCTCTCTATAGCTTGAATGAATTCGTGAAAAATAATGAAGCACTAGGCCTCTATTTATAGAAGATTTCTAGCTTAGCACTTGAAATGTGAAAAGGCAAGTGGCTTGACGACTGGTGATGTGAAAAGAAAAGTGGTTTGATTGTGCCGACAATAATTCCGACAATAATTCCGTTGTGGGGTCCACCAATGATTGTGCCGTCGTACGAATATTCCCCGACAAAAAGAATATTCCCCGACCAAACGAATATTTTATAACAACTTGCTTACTTTGCAAAATTTATAAATATTTCCCACAACTATATTATATCAAATTTACTCCATAATATTCAAAAATAATATTTATAGAAAATTCATCTTTATTTATAAAAGTTGGGGTCTTACAACCTCCCCTTCTTATGAAATTTTTCCCTCGAAATTAGGGTACGTACCTGGTATGTCGAAGAGGTGAGGATACCTTGATTTCATTTCAGATTCTAACTCCCAAGTCATTTCCTCAACATCGTGGTTTCTCTACAAAACTTTGACTTGAGGTATAACCTTGGGCGTAGAATATGTTCCTTCTTATCCAAGATTTGAACAGAACCTCTTCATACGTCAAATCTTCCGCTATTTCATCCGGTTCTAACTCAATAATGTGGTTCGGGTCTTTCACATATTTACGTAACATGGATATGTGAAAAACGTTATGAACACGAGACATACTTGGCGGTAAAGCGAGTCTATAGGCCACGGTTCCTACTCGATCGAGGATTAAAATTGGGCCGATGAATCGAGGATTAAGTTTTCCTCTCTTTCCAAATCTTGTAACTCCTTTCCATGGAGCAACACGTAACAACACATGATCTCCTATATCGAATTCCACGCCCTTTCGATGAAGATCGGCATAACTCTTTTGTCGATCTTGTGAGGTTTTTATATGTTGTCGGATCGTTTGAAACTTTTCCGTAGTCATACCTACCAACTCCGATCCCAACAACGTTGTTTCACCCACCTCATCCCAGTATACTGAAGAATGACACTTTCTTCCATACAACGCTTCGAATGGAGCCATTCGATATGGGGCTTTGGAAATGGGTTTTGTACCGGGTTCAAGGTCGATAAAAATTCAATTTCACGCTCTGGGGGTAGGCCAGGAAGTTGTTCGGGGAATACGTCAGGAAATTTATTAACAACAGAAATATCATTCAAAGCTGACGTATTTTTGTTTAGATCTGTGACATGAGATAAGAAAGCTTGACATCCGTTTTTTAATAAACGAATAGCTTTATGGCTTGAGATGATCGTGATTGATTTTAATGGTTTGGTCGCGTGAATTCGCATAATAGGTTGATTAGGAATATGAAAGCTAACAACCTTACGAAAATAATCAATTTTTGCATGATGAGTAGTTAACCAATCAATCCCTAGAATCACGTCAAATGCAAGTCTTTTCAATGAAATAAGATCGACAGGTAATGTGAGGGTACCAATTTGAACCAAACAAGACTTATAAATAGTGGATGTAATGAAGGTTTCTCCCAACGGAGTTTCCACAGATAAGTCAAAGTCTAATTTCTCCGGAGTCAAATTTAATCGATGAGCGCAAGTAGGAGAAATAAAAGAATGGGTAGAACCGGTATCAAATAAAGTATAGACTTCGTTAGAGTTTATGATAAGCTTACCCGTGATGACCTCATTCGGGTTCCTTGCTTTCTGGGAGGTCACAACAAACGCTCTCCCTTACACTACCGGCTTTGACCTTTCTGGGACGGCCTTTGGTGCCTTCATCCTAGCTGAATTTGTCTTCAGTGAATGACAAAATCGGGCTAAGTGACCTTCTCTTCCATAATTATAACATGCTTTGAATGACATTGCGCAATTTGGACTGATGTGTCCCTCCCCTCCTCATTTGAAGCATATGATAGGTGGTCTTTCTCCTTCCTTAACAACAAAAGTCTTTGGTCGACGTCTTTCCATCATTGTTGAATCTCCTCTTCTTAAAATGTCCATTCTTATTGTTTTGTACGATTACCACCAAGTGGTTACCATTTCGCCTGTTGATTCCTCCACGCTTGTTGTCACCGCTTCGATGACTACTCTCATTGGTATTATATAACTTTGCTTAATTGCACTCTTTTAGTTAAGTTGACTCGTTATCGCGCTCCACTAATCGAGCCCTATTTAAAACATCTGAATACAAACACAGTTTATGAGAAATAAGATGTTGATGTATCTTCGGCTTTAAACCTCTTAAAAACATCCGCGCCATTCTCTCTTCATTATTCACCAAGTGGGACGCAAACCGGGATAACTCCGCAAATTTTGCCTCGTATTGCGACACGGTCATATTGTTTTGTTCCAACTTGATAAACTCCACCTCCTTCATGTGGCGAATACTTTCGGGAAAGTATTTGTCGTTGAACAGCTCCTGGAACTTCTCCCAAGATATCTTCAGTACAGCAGATTGAGTACGTTTTACCGATTCCCACCATGTCTCGCCTCTCCGCCAAACGTAAAGGCGTGAAGGGAACCTTTTTGCTCTCGGAGCATCCCAAGACATCAAATATCTTGGTGATCTGCTTTATCCATGCTTCCGCCATAAGTGGTTTTGGCTCTCCCTTAAACTCCGGTGGTCCCAGCTCCTTGAACTGTTTAGCAATGACCGCCCTGGAGTTTCTAGTGTTTCCACCTACGTTTTGGACAGGAGTCGCTCTCCCCTGCTGTTGCATGAATTGCATAAAGCCTCTGAACATTTGATCATTCATCATTTGGTCAGTGTTGTTGTTTGCATGAGGATTGTCGCCTTCCTGATGCACATTATCCTGATTATTGATATGTGGTGAATCAACAAATACTGCACATGCTCCATTCTTATTCTCAACATTCTCGGATGTCATTTTCGAGATCGCCACAAAACAAAAGGTTAATTGACATGTAACATATTATCCCTATATTCTGACCGACCAATAAAATAGCACATAAACTTAACTAGGTCATACTAGTGAAGGAATTCCCTGTCTCTCCCCTCCTAGTACTATTCTCACATCTTAGCCAGGGATCATATCCCTAAGCTTTGATACCAACTGTGATGCCCCAAAAATTAGGTATACATCACCCATCTTAGGTCGTCAGATACATGGTACAAAATTCAAATACAACTTCTTAATACAATCGGTATGTACAAAACGACAAAACATAACGTGAGTTTGAATACAATTATTGTCTACTAGAGATTATACAAACTCAAAAGGAGTCCTCATTACAATTATTAAAACACTATTTCACAGAATAGTGAGGACTACTAATGCTATCCTCTGGACCGTCACTCCGTTCCCCGACTAGTGCCTACTATGTTCTCATTTCCTGAAGAGAAAAGTGAAAGAAAGGGTGAGTTCAACTAGCAGATAAGAAATATTATGACTAAGATAATGCGAGAATAAATTATCGTTAGCCTTCAATGATGTTAAGCCGATAAAATATAACAACATCAAGTTTAACTGCATTGAACAAGCAATCCATTAAAAGAGTCAAGTAGAGAATAAAATCTACTATCTTTTATGATTTAAAAGGTTTTTCATCACTTTTATCGTTGGGACTCAAATTTAATAAATAATCCACATCATCGAATCACCCCTCGCACTATGGCGAGGATATTCTTTAGTATCACGACCATAATTATCCATGCACTACGGGCCAAGAATATTTGTGTATTCATTAATGGTCATGATCATGCCAACAACCGTCCATCAATACACTACGGACCAATGAGGACTTTTACCACATCATTTGTAATATTACGGTCATGATTACACCAAATAATCCACGGTCATAATCATACCAAGTCCATCTATACACTCAGACCACAGATGACTTTCAAAAATATAAATATATAGGATGATGACAATGATATAAGAATTTAATAAAACAAGTTCAAGAATTAATTTGTCCAAGAACCAATAACGTCCAAATTGTCAACATGATACTGCTTTGTAGAGTAAAATTCAAGAATGCTCAGAAGAATATTTTCATGAAAAGAAACTGGATGAAGCGCAATTATCAAGGATATTCCACTAATTTCATGGAGTATAGAAGTCAAAACTTTAACCAACTGAGTATAATAAAGAATGGAATAACAAAAGAAATCACCATGCATTTGGTACTTACGCACGAACGAGTTACTCAAATGAATACTAAATAACGGAACCGGTCAAAGTAAATTAACACCGGCAGGATAGTCCAACGCATAATAATAAAGAATGGAACCAGTCCGGCGTAAAACACACGCATGTGATGTTCCAATGTAATAATAATAAAGACGGAACCAGGTCCGGTGTAAAACACACAGAAAGGATGTTCCAATAGAATAATAGAAGAATGTCACCAAGTATAGGGTAAACCGCGTATACAGGTAATTCCAACAGAATAATAAGCAATGGAATAACAACAGTTCTCTTCATGAATAAAAAGAATAACACCCTTTACTTTAGTAGGAGATTGAATCTTTCTTTGTAGTGTAGTAATGTAATACTCTTCTTCTTTCTCTCTTATTCTCTCTATACTTTCTCTCTCATAGCTTGAATGAATTAAGTGAAAATAATGAAGTACTAGGCCTCTATTTATAGAAGATTTCTAGCTTAGCACTTGAAATGTGAAAAGGCAAGTGGCTTGACGACTGGTGATGTGAAAAGAAAAGTGGTTTGATGCCTGTAATGTGAAACACCAAGTGGTTTGACGTCTGGTAAAGGTAATTACTATTGACGAAGGTAATTACTATTGACGAAGGTAATTACTATTGACGAAGAGACTCTTAGATGATGACATATGGGCCCCTCATAAAATAACCAAACTTACCACAAACGTCTCATAATAGACTCTTTATATACATCAAAGATTGAATAAATATTACCACAAATTATTTTATTTTTAATCAACACATATTTAGTCTTTCAACAATTATTAATCATTTATAACTTGTCGTCTCAATTATTGATTTAATAATATAACATATTATACTGAGATGATCTGCGACAATAATTGAATCAATAATATAAGAGATATGATCGCAAAGAATTCTCAGTAGTAATAATTGAGTATAGGTGGTGACTTCTCACGTAAGCATCAATAATCAATACTGTGTGCTACTATGCAACCACGCCAGACATCTTGTACTTTTACTACCGGGTAGTTCAATAGTTTTAACGGTAACACCTCATACCGTTATTTTCATAAAAGTATTTTTGTCGTTTTCTCAATCCGACAATAATTCCGCCAGTAGGGTCCACCAATGATTGTGCTTGTCGCATCGAATATTCCCCATAAAAGAATATTCCCCACCAAACAAATATTTTATAACAACTTGCTTACTTTGCAAAATTTATAAATATTTCCCACAACTATATTATATCAAATTTACTCCATAATATTCAAAAATAATATTCATAGAAAATTCATCTTTATTTATAAAAGTTGGGGACTTACATGCATGGTGATTTCTGTTGTTATTCCATTCTTTATTATTACATTGGACCATCCTCGCTTGTGCGTAATTTCTTTGACCGGTTCCGTTATTTATTATTCGTTGAAGTAACTCTGCCTATGCAAGTACCGCATGCATGCGTGGTGATTTCTTTTGTTATTCCATTCTTTATTATACTCACTTGGTTAAAGTTTTGACTTCTATACTCCATGAAATTAGTGGAATATCCTTGATAATTAAGGCTTCATCCAAAGATCTTTTCATGGAAATATTCTTCTAAGCATTCTTGAATTTTACTCTACAAAGCGATGTCATGTTGACAATTTGGACGTTATTGGTTCTTGGACAAATTAATTCTTGAACTTGTTTTATTGAATTCTTATATCATTGTCATCATCCTCATATTTATATTTTTTGAAAGTCATCCGTGGGCATGTAGTGCATGATGGACTTGACTATGATTATGACCGTGAATTATTCTGTAATCATGGCCGTAATGTTACAAATGATGTGGTAAAAGTCCTCATTGGCCCGTAGTGCGTTGATGGACCGATTGTTGGCATGATCGTGACCATTAATGAATATACAAATATTCTTGGCCGTAGTGCATGGATAATTGTGGTCATGATACTAAAGAATATCCTCGCCAGTAGTGCGGGGTGATTCGATGATGTGGATTATTTATTGTCGAGTCCCAACGATAAAAGTGATGAAAAACCTTTTAAATCATAAAAGATAGTAGATTTTATTCTCTACTGACTCTTTTAATGGATTGCTTGTTCTACCGCAGCTTAAACTTGATGTTTGTTATATCAGATCGGGCTTTAATCATCGCTTAAGACTAATAATAATTTATTCTCGCATTATCTTAGTCATAATATTTTTACTTGGGCTAGTTGAGCTCACCCTTTCTTTCACCGCTCTCTTCGTGAAATGAGAATATAGTCGGACGAGTGAAAATCTGAGTGATGGACCGAGATGATAGTATTAGTAGTCCTCACTATTACATTAAATAGTGTGACAATAATTGTAATGAGGACTTCTTTTGAGTTTGTATACTCTCAGTAGACAGTGTTTGTATTCAAACTCACAGCTTTATGTTTTGTATCGTATTATGCATGTGCTTGTATTATTAAGTTGTATTTGAATTACATGCATGTATCCGGCGACTCAAGATGGGTGATATATACCTAATTTTGGGGCGTCCACAAGTATGGTATGTTATAATATATATATATATATATATATATATATAATAAAATTTTAATAAAATAATTGTTAAACTGGTCTCGAGTCAAGCTTAAACGAGCCGAGCTCGAGTCTAACACAACACTGTTTTGAGCTTGAATCGTTTAACTAAATAGGTTTTAAGTCTTGTTCGAGGCTTAATCGAGTCGAGTTTTAACTGTAAAGCGTTCCTTGCCTTCATTTACAACCCTACATAGCATACTATACCACTCACCCCATTTAGTGATACCGTATGTACAATAATGGGGATGCTCTTGAAATGAACTCTCTCTCTCTCTCTCTCTATATATATATATATATATATATATATATATATATATATATATATATATATATTATTTTTGTCTTATATTTTATTTTATATGCATTTCAAGTCCTAATGTGCTTTCCATAGCAACCCTCCACATTGACAGAAAACTCGAACCATTAATTAAATAATCTAATCTAGTTTAAGTAATTGGCCATCTTAGTTTATGGCCACACACATCAATATTAAAATATTTGGGGGTAAATTAAATATTTAAGGATTTCCACATAAGCAAAGAAAAAAAATTAAATAGTACTTAATATATAACAAAGAACACATCAACTTGCTCATTAATCTTTGTCAAGATATCAACCATATATTTAATGGAAATTCCTTTAATAAGGTTTTCCCTCACATTTGCGATTCTCTTGAATCTCTCTTTCTCTTCTATTGTGCATACATTAATAATAACTAGCATTTGGTGGCACAAGTGCAGCGCGTATAAATTATAGGAGTAAAATATATTTTTTATAATATTTGGAAGACTAAATAAAAATATAAAAATAAATTTAATATACAAATAAAATAATAATATATTTAAAATTATAGACATAAAATAATAAAAATAATAATAATAATAATAATAATAATAATAATAATAATAATAATAGTAGGAAATAGTATATAGTGTAACATAGTAAATAACTTGGTAAATAAAAATATAAATTGCCTTAAAATACAATGCATGGATGTGTAGGTTAATGATGAATAATTAAAGCAAGGTTGGAAAAGTCTTCAACTCCAACTAATCATAACAGTTGTATGTCTAATGTGTGGGTTGAGGGAGAAAGGTTGCAAATTTGATTGGAAGGTAGTGACATTTTCAAAGTTTGTGGGGTCCTCCTATAAATTAAAATCATACTCTAAATATATTATCCCGCCCCCCACCCCCCACCCCCCACCCCCCACCCCTTTGAAGATTTTGTTCTCATCTCATCTCATCTCATCTCATATGCAGTAACATATTTTTGACGTTTGGAAGGCTTCAACCACTATTATAATATACCATTTATTTAAATAATTTATATGAACGAATTATATTGATATAATAGTAATTAAATTATAAATAATCTCAAGTATTCTTTGAATATATATTTTATAATTGTAATTATCAGATGTATAAATATAATTTATTTATAGATATTATTCAAATAAACTGTTTAATTTAAGAATTAGAAAAAAGAGACAAAGGGTGGCCCAGTATTGAGTTTTCTTCTCAAGAGTTATTAAGATTGTCGAGATTTCACCATGCAAGCCGCATACTCCACTTTATTTATTATATTATAAATAAATAAAACATTATGTTTTTTCTTCTTCTGAAATTGAAAAGGAAACGTAAAAGTAAAATTAGTAATATATGTGTATCATCAGTACGTACAAGTAACAACAATTTGACGAGTGAATGATTATAAAACAAATGGAAATTAAATGATATAAATATATATATATATATATATATGATCGGAGAGGCTCTAAAGCGAACTTTAAAAAACGAATTAAAGATTTAATGCGTCTTTTTGATGTCTATATATGACGGTTCGAATTCGTCGCCAAAGACTACATGATTATGGCGACGGGTTGAGAACCGTCATCATAGATACTAAAGATATGATTAAATGCTTTTTAGCCGCTTCTTTAAAATTCGTTTTAAAGACGGAACGTATATATGATTATGATTCTATCTATCTATTAACATGAACGGCTATATTTCATGGTCTGCCAAAATTAAAGCTTAGTAGTATTTTTCTTGGAAAACCACCGAGCCCTCAAAAGCAAATTAAATAATACTTGTTTCTAGCTCTCTTTTTATGTAGGAGGAGCGCCTTCATGGGTCCTTATTCCTGCATGACTTCGACAAGACCCCACGCACGTAATACGTACATATATACGGTCAGGATTAAGAGCATTCTTTTTAAATAGTATTCCGTCTTAAATAATATTTTTTTATTAAAACTACGTCGTTTTGGAGGGACGCGGTGGCATTTTTGTAAATACAATGCCACCGCATATTTACAAAAATATCATCGTGTCCCTCCAAAACGATGTAATTTTAATAAAAGAATCTTATTTAAGAGAGAATATTTTCCTTCCACTACACACACACACACACACATATATATATATATATATATATATATATATATATATATACATGAATATATCAGTTTTTCACCACAGATGATATGTAATACATAATTGTCTATGAATTATAATGGAAGCAAATTTTCATATAAAAATATATATACTGGTCCAGGATCTTAAAATTTCACCCTTAATCCAAAATCTCAAGCTCACCCCCTTTAGCGGACAGACGACGACGGTTCGATCATACAACCGTCGCCTATACTTTTAGCGACGTTATATGTTGTCCGTCGCTAAAAGTATGAGCGACAGTTATGATCAAAATGTGGTAAAATCGATAAAAAGTGAGAATGAATGAATGGAAAATGAGCTTAAGATCCCGAATGCTATATATCCATCACGTCCTCCAAAACGGCGTAGTTTTAATAAAAATGTTATTTAAGGAGGAATGTTATTTAAGGAGAATATTTTCTCTCAGATATGTGTATATATATATATATATATACTTGGCCCGAACAACTGGGGTAGTGGGGGCACACACTTTACTGATGTGATTGGTACTAAGGTTAAGGTTTGGAGAGAAAAAATGATATTTACATATATTTTATATTTTTTTCGTAATTTTTATAGGTCCCTTAATGTTTGCAAATAAATTTGAATTGTCTAAAATAATGACAAAATGTTTGCAAATAAAAAAACATAAAGAGGCTATTTTGTTTTGTTCAATATAAAATTATTATGAACTTTTTAAAATCAAATTAAGATATTTTTAAACTCTAAATTAATATAATTTTTTTAATTTTAAAAATTCTGAGGCACATGCTCTCAATAGTCAAAATCTATTAAAAGTTGAATGAAAACACAATTTATTTCTTATTTGATGGATTAGAAACTCCAAAGTAGCCTTTAATTTAATTAATGGGTGATATAATAAGCATCTCAATTTTTAAATGCATTCTTCTCCGGAAAAACTCCAAATTAACCTTTAGTTAATATGTAATCAAGAAATCTTTGTGAAGAGATTCAATCAAATATGCTCATTTCTATATTCCTACAATTTTTACAAACACATCTATACAGCATCAAGATAATACAATTCTATTCTCTTCTAACAGAAACCAAAAGAAGCCTTCAAGTCGTCGATAAATAAAATTTTTTTACTTGATGTATTTTGCCCCCTATGAAAATCTTCTCTTTCCGCCACATATATATATATATATATATATATATATATATATATATATATATATATATATATATATATCATATATATATGGATGGTGGATGCTCAACTTTGTCACGTTTCATTACTTGCATACAATAATGATCTAGAACTAAGTATAAATTAGTGCATGAACACAAGGAGACTATATCTGGTTGCCCTAGCTAGCTATCTCTTTATTTATTTTCTTTTTTTGTGATAAACGTTTATTGACCGACTGATTAGTTCTCAAGTACTTCTTAATTAGGCTTCTATTACTATGTAATACTATTATATATGCTTCTAGAGAGGGATAGAGTAATCCATGATAATATCTAATTAATTGTGTACCCGATGAACTGCTTGTTAAAAGTTTGAAACTGAAACCTAATCAATTACGAACTGTAATCACGTACGTAAACATGATTACTACTACCCTATATATATATATTACAAGTATTTATAAAGATAGTCATGAATTTCTCTAGTTATCCTCAAGCCGGCCATGCGCATACATAAACCCTAATTATTAGTTAATCCTTTTAATATCAACCCTACCTAACCCACCACCCATGCATCATGTTTTCCTCATTTGCATGGTTTTGCAAATTAAGGACATTTATTTTACTTATCATATATTTCACCATGCACGTGAGATCTACTATAAATCATGCAAAATTACTAATATCACCAAAAATTCTACCCTTATAAGCTCTAACAATATATATAATTAAGCAGCTCTAATTATATAATATAGCAGAAGAATTTATGAACACACTAAAAATCCATTGGCTTGAAAAAGGAAGAAAAGGTACCATAGGATATAACTTATTATTCAAAGATTTGCTTATACAAAAACAGTCGGCAGAAGCTTTTAACCGTTTGCATACACACAACAAGCCTCAAAAACTGCTTTGATCATTAATCTACCTCAACCTCCAGTATCTTAATTTCTTTTAAATTAAAATAAAACCAACACTATAATAATAAAAACATAACTAGATCAAGAACTCATCTGCTAGACTTTTGCAGCAGCTGGATTTCTTGACCAACCTGCTAGTTTTTTATGCCGCCATCTCGAATTAAGAACCGATATATATATCCTGAGATTTCAGCACAACTTTGATGTGGATTTCGAAGCAATATTTGCTTGCGGGATATTCATGAAAAGCTTGGAGAGTAATAAAATGTATGTCTCAGATGACCAGCAGACGGAGATGGAGCACCTAAAGAACTCTGACGCCGTATGCTAGAACCTTCTGGATTACAATTCCATTTCGCTGGACTGGCATTTCCTCCCGCGGTTGTTGCCATTTGGAAACTTGCATTGTGCAGCACTGGCCGTCCGCCATACATGGAACCACCACCATCCAACTGATTACAATAATAAGGATCCACAAGCCTTGAACCATAATCAGAAGTCCTCGGAACTGAAACCCCGGATGGCGATACCAGATTTCTCCTCATGCCATCATTGCACATTGCATCGATGACTGATTCAGCTTCATTTTCAGGTACATCGTCAATAATGATGATCTCCTTATGGGGCCGAGAAGTTGCAACATTTTTGGCCAAATCATATGATGGTTTGTCCAGTTTGTTCTTCAGCCTATGTTCATGACTGACAAGCATATTGCTTCCACCTTTGTATTCACCACGCTGTTCCAAGGATGCCTTGAAAGCACCACTAGCTGCATTCATGCTAGAAAACATCACTCCCGGTGCATGAAATGGTGGTGTTCGAGTCTTAAAATCTATGTTACTTCTGAAATTATTCGACAACCTGGCATTTTGCCGATCGTGGCTGACGATCATAGGACCTTGAGGGACTGCTTGATGAAAGGAATGGTAATCCTCATTTCCTACACTACTACCACGAGAAACTCCAGAAACTGTACAAGACAGTAAATTTGGGTGACCATTTACGGAACATGACTGGTGCTGCGGCCTAAGTTGTCTGGATACATCTTCATCTTTGTTGACCACCATTAAGTTCTTCCCCATCAGCCTGAGAACGGGAGTTGAAGAAGACGGACTAGCCGAATCATGATCACCACCACGAATTGGGAATTTAACCTCAGGATCAGCAGAAACCTTCATTGGAATATTTCCTGCGGCTAATTTCATGGAATGATGAACCACCTTTTCAGGTCCTAAATTTGAAAAGTTGGTGAACGAAAACATTTCAGATCTTGAGTTCAAATTGCTGTGCCTTTTGCTTGAATCACTATCCATTTGCTTTCCAGGCAATGGAACTGAAGCCATGGTCCGTCGCTTTAACAGTTGTGATTCCTGAAAATTTAAAGCAACACCAAGAGAGGCTCCCTCCTTCCGTGAGCAACAGCACGATTGTTCAGTTTTTAAACTGACAGGTACATTAACTCTCAACGCGTCTAAATTTGGTCGTTCAGCCCCGAAATTTGCTGCTTGCGAAACTGGTACAAAGTTTTCTACTACAGGATCAACACCAGCACTTGAAAAGCCTTGTCTAGAATCATCTTGAACAGCATGAGGGCCTACAAAGAACTTTTCAGAAGATCTTGATTCAGATCTTGCAAATGTAGGATTAGAGATACCTGATATAGTAGAAACAGGAGAATCAGACATATCCCTATCAACAAGATCATGGTGATCATCCATAGATTGAACTCTACAGGTGATTAATGACGAATTTCCTTGAAGATCTTCGGATTCCATATGCCCGGGACTAGGCAAAAAGGACCCCGGAGGGCCAGGAATAGGTATTGGATCAACCTCAGAGAAATAGTTGACTTGCCCGTCTTTAGAATCCGAGTCTGCTCCCATATGAGTCTCTTCCCCAATCATAACACGGCCAATTTCATCCGAAGAAAACAATTCTTCTTTGTTATCACCCATACTTCGATCATTTGGACATATTGGACATTCTGGTCCGCATAAATGCCCTTGATTTACATCAGCACATCGTTGGGTAGTAGGGCTAGGCAGATCATTGAACTCCCGATCTAAAGAGTTGCTAGAGCTCATAAAACTTCCCCCAACAGCTGTTTTGGAGGATGATTCAAAAGCAATGTGCTTCCCATGAGCAAGATCTTCTTCCCTTGCAGAATCTTCATCATCAGATGTATCTTCTAAAGAACAGCCGAACTTGACAGAAGAAAAGTCCATGTTTTCATCTGCACCATGACCATAATAGAGAGGTTCTGACAGTGAACTCGCCAAACCAACTGCACTTTCCTCCTTTCCGGAGACCTTTATAGTTACTCTATTCTTTCTTATTTTCAAAAATCTGGTTGAGCTACGAGACAGTTTGTTATTGATCTCTTCCATTTCCAATTGCTTTTCATTATTGTCCTCCTGCATTGAATCAAATTGCTCATCATCATCAACTTGAGATGGCCACGCTGCTAAATCATCATTTAAGTCCGATCTGCTATGGACCTGAGATCTTGTCGGTGATGCATGTTTTCTTTTGAAATCAGATTTGGAAGATGCTTGGCTTTTTGACAAAAGCTTCTTCCTTTTAGAAGAGAATTTTGTAGCTTTTGAAGAGAATGTCTGATGACTACATGATGGCTTTGAGCCAACAAAAAAAGCATCCGAGGTTTTGGTTGGAGCTGCATTGATCTCAACTGCCTTGTTGCCTGATGATGATGCACGAGTCGCTGCATACTTTGGATTATTTTTGCTACTATCATGCACAGAAATGCCTTCTTTCCTCAACTTCTTAAGCTTTGGTAACATCATAGACCTCTTCCCGTAACCTACACCTCGAGAGCCCAACAAGGGAAACTCCTCTCCTTTTCTCAAATTGGGACGCTCCCTACATAAACCAGTACCAGGCTCATATGATGCAGTCTCCATCCTCTTGCTGCTTTGAGGAGAACTTGAATTTTTAGACGAGTGTGGATTTTTAAGAAGTAAGGATGACTGATCGCTTTCACGAAGCAAGTCCTTATTACGTCCTGAATGCCGATGATCATCTTGATCAGTGGCCTTCTTTGTGAGACCAGTTCGCTTAGAGCAAACCCATCGTCTAATAATTCCCGGATCATTGAGCTTAACCTGTTCTTGAGCTTTTACGCGCTGTCCCCATCGGACCTCTTTCTCACCATCTTGTTCCATGGCTAAATTCCTTTTTTGACCACCACTAGTCTGTAGTCAACAATTTTGACACAGAAGAAAAGTTATAATAAAACTGAAAACTGGAAAGCATCTTATATATTTGAATAGAATCACACAGATTGTAAGGGATTTTCCCATACACCTAGGGTTCCCATGTTGATTAAAATTCAGCTTTTTATGTAATAAACGAAGACCAATCTCCCATTAAATGTCATATGAAGCGAGTTTTTAAACCTATAATTCTTAACATGTGATTTTAAACACTTGGGAAATATATCTTGTAAACAACAAGTGAATAATCAGCTTCAAAGTAGAATATATAAACTGAAGAAATGAAGAGCAGCACTAGTAGTATCAGAAAATAGCAAAAAACATATATTTTTTTTAAATTGAAGTAATCTACCTCAAAGCTTGGACATGGCTTGGGCGAGAAGGAATTTCCACGAGGTGAAAGTTTCAGGAACTTCTGATTCTTCTGCACATTAGGCTTTTTCCTCTTCTTGGCTATAAGAAATTTGCTCCCTTTATCTCCTTTAAGAAGTTTTCGATGTCCAGGATCTTCTCCTACATTTGACTCCATCGTCTCGCTAAACTTTGATAATATCCGAACTTTTGTGCCATCAGTGTCAATATATACTGCCCCTTCCTGATCACCAGTCTCCTCAGGAGCAGCAGTTGGCACTCTTTGCACCCTCTCTTCAACACATAATTCAGTCTCTTGAACAGGTAAAGTGGAGTTTATTGCCCAGCTTGTTCCATTTCTTTTATCAAGATCTTCCAATGTACAATACTGGGCAGTTAAATAAATATCAACCATTAATCTCGTTTTCCTTGGTTTTATTCTATGCTTAATCACCTTAGGATCCGCGGTCCACTTCATAGTTGATTCCCCAGAAAGGCACTGGTCAATATGTGCATTCAAGGTGGTGTTCGAAGAGGATGAGAAAGTCTTGCAAACTGGGCATAGCTTAGAAGCCATTGTTTCCGAGACCATGAAGCTGTTGGGCATATTATTATCTTCTTTCGTGCTAGAACCAGTTATATTACTCAATTTCACTATCAGTCTGCACTTCTTAACTGGGGGTTGGAATATTATGCTATCTGTCTTGTGAGTTTCTGGGAGAATTGCTGCCTCAATGTGTTTACTCGAGGATTCCAACAAAATATCAGCTCCCGAATCTACTTCAGGATGAGCTTGTTCTTCTGTAGACGGAAATTCTTTTTCTTTTTGATCAGATTTACTTGAAATTATATGTACACGGTCCAAAGTTAGCTTCTGGTTACATTTAACACCATCAGAAGAGGCTGATACATATTGATCGCTTTGCCTAGAAGGCTCCCCGTTGGTTTTGCTTAGATTTTCTTGATCTAGCAACTTATCATAAACCGCGCATCTCTTAGACAAATTTCTCACTGAATCAAGAGGCTGGAAAGGTGGCAACAATTCTTTCACATCATGTTTCAAACATAATTGCAAGTACTTCTCGGAGAATGGCCAACTGGCTGTAATATCCTTGCTCCGGGCACTAAAAACATAATCTCTGCCAAAAAAAGTAAAATTATTTCCAAAGATTCAGATCAGATAAACAAACACAGACGCATCAAACTCAAAAGCATTAATTATAGTACTTCTAACTTGATCTTGCTTTGCTTAGATGTAAGCAAAGAAACAATTGAAGTGATGGGAAGATTAGGATATGTCCATTATTGTATGCAAGCAGTAGGAACATAAGGACCATGGACTTATTTTTCCTGAAAAAGCATATAAGAGATATAGATACCCACAACGATGGAAGAACTATCCACCAAAGAAAAAAAAATTATGATCCCATTCTCGAGAAAAAGAAAATTTTAAAATAGTAAAAGGGGTTAAAAAAAAACTACCCAAATCAACTATGAGATGCATCTCATGTACAAACAAAGTGACATGAAATCACACCCAAGAGATCAAGAAAAGAAAACCAAATTAGAGAGAAGGGGGCATCATGAAATTTGAGCCAAGGCACACACAATCAGCAACATCTAACCATGAATCTGACCAAACAAAATCTCAGCAGACAAGAAAAGATCCCCATGGTAAAGACTAGAGAGAGAGCCATAACAAACCAATCAAAGTAAAAGCAGAAGAAAATAGAAAGCTCTGTTATTACCTTATGGAGAATTTGTGGGATGGGTTTTTGTTGTTGTTTTTGTTGTCATCAAGGCTTGACTTCAATAGATCTATCTTTTTCTCTACTTCTAAATCTACCTCTTGTAAGGCAAGCTTACCTGAAGAAGCCTTGATCTTCTCATCATCACTACTTTTCAGCTGTGAGATTTCAAGGGGATCTGGTGGACGGTTTTCAATGGATAACATCTGCTGATAAACTTCTCCCTTCTTGTGCTGCTGCCTTGTTGCCAACAGTCACAAGAACTACTCAACCTAATAATCTTATTATACTTAGCCTTCAGCATAACAGTAGCCAGCCCCCTCTCACAAAACTCTAAACCCCACCACCACTTAACAGTAAGATCAATACAAACCCACTTACAAGATTACTTTTTTCTTCAATCAATATCATCAGCCTGCAAGATTTGAGAAAAATGAACATGAGAACACGATATTTAAGAGAGACCCACAAAAACAAGGGACATAAGTAGATTCTAGACTCCTTCAGAATGTTATTTTATGTGGGTAAAAAACAAAGGACGAGTAAATTTGAAACATCTTCTTAGAGTAGATACTGAATCATCATCATAAATCTCTTTGAAGAGGCTGATTATACAAGGAAAGAACAAATTTGGGAAAGAACAAAACCCACAAGTAAAGATGGATTCAGTATCAAACTTCTTGAAGTGTTATTTTATGTGGGTAAACCCATAAAGAAGTACATGAAATTTATCAAAACTCACAAGATCGAAAAACCCCACTTAACATTTCCATATTTCAACAATCATAAATCTATGGAAAGCAAATCAAGATGGTGCTAAAGGTATATAGAAGAAGATTTTTTAAATAAAATAAATAAAAAATCTAAGATGAAGAAACCTCACTGGTGGAAAATCAAGGTCAAGAGCAGTGAGATTTACATGTTTGAATGGTCTCAAGATGATTTGGGAGAAAACCCAGAAAGAAAAAAATCAAAATCTTTGGTCATCTAAAAAGGAACAGTAGAACATATAGCGTATTATATAGATATAAACGCATAGACCAGATTTTGTTGGTCTATAATATGATCAAAGAAAAACAAGAAAGACCAACAGAAGTCAGTGGGTTGGTCGGTCATATTACTGAAAGAAATCAAACTCATGAATCACCGGTAAAAAAATAGCATAAAATCACCCAAATCTACAATTTCTAAACTTCAGCAGAGTGCCATTCAAGCTCAAAATTGATGATGGCCATATATTTTCAACAACTACTAAGAATCTCGAAACTGATCAAACTATTTCTAGATGAAAACCCCAAAAACAAAAGAAAATCTAAGAAAAAACCCAAAACCAAGAAGAGAAAAGACTCGTCTGTAGCAAAAAGAAAAGAAAATTAAGTAAAACCCAACATCAAAAGGGATGCCTAGAGAAATTTCAAGAACTACTTGTAATCTTGGAACTGATCAAACTCTTTCTACATGAAAAAAACCCAAAAAGAAAAGAAAATCTAAGAAAAACCCCAAAAAGATAAGAAAGATTAAGCAAAACCCATCAACCAAAAGGGTGAAACTAGGAGCAGATCAACTAGAACTAGAACTAGAGCAGATCAATTGATGTTACAAACCTTCAGGGTACTGAAGATTTTTTTCTTGGAGAGAAAATGGGAGAGAAACGAGGTAAAAAGAGAAGGGAAAAACTACTAGTTGTAGTATTATCGGATAGGATAGTGTTTATTTATTTTTCTTTAGAGATTAGAGAGGAAGAAAACAAAGGAGAGAGAAGGAGGGATGTACAGTTGAGAAAACAGCACCATCCACTCACACATCAAAAGGGGTATCAGGTTCTTCTCTCCACCAAAAAGCAGGTTTGTACCATTAACACCACGATTCACCTCCCCTCTGTGAATATGCGTGAAAGAAAAAAAGAAATCAATTTATTCTAGAGAGAGAAAAGGAAAGGGTAGTACACTAGTACTAGTATAGTATAGTAAGAAAGAGAAAGAAATGATTTTTTTAAAAAAAATTGAACTTATATATTATTATAATTTAATTTCGAGAAAGTAAATAAAATTTAAGAAAAATTTACATTTTAATATGTTGCGTTTGATTAACGTTTACCTTCTATTGAAAATAAACTTGAATATGTGAATTTATATAGGAAAAGATTTTACTATTATTAGATTGTGTTTGTTCATTTATCAACATTTAAAATCTTGTGTACATTAAATGATTTAAATGCACTAAATGCATTTAAAAATTTTATTTGTTTGTAAGTCATTTATTTTAAACGTAACTTATTTAACTCACAAATACTATATTTTGGGTTCAAACACACATTTCAAAAGTGGCGCAATGCACATCAAATGTTACCACCGTAAATGCGTTAAATATCGGTAACCGATCATACTCTATATCACTTTTTATTTAGAGGGAAAGAAATGAAATACTCTGTCAATTCATTTCTTTTTGTTTTATGAAAGATGACGAAAGTATTAAAATACGGATCCGACCAATAACGCCGTTGTTATGTAAATTTCGATAGACATGTTAAGAATTTATTACCAATTGATCAACTTATCCAAAAATAAACTTCATGATATCCACTTCTAAAAAAACTGTCTTATAAAAAATATTTATGATACACAATTTAAATTTAATATACTATATGACGAAACAAAACGGGAAGTAAGAGATCATATAATTGGATGAGTTATATCACAAAAATAATATTGTTTTGTGTATTTAAATACTCACTTCGTTCTCAAAAGATGAGAAAAACATAAATTTCACATATATTAAGAAAATCAAAATCAAAATTATAAAAAAGAGAGTAAATAAAGTTTCAAATTTCTCCATATACATAAATTGATGAATAATTTTATTTTTTTTATACTAATACCCGCTAAATAATATAATTAACTTTCACTTTATGTATTTTATCTTATTTTTAAAAAATAAAAATAATTATTTATTTAATCATCTTTTAAAGACGGATGAAATATTTAATATAAAAATAATCTCTCTCATAATATTTACAAAATGTATTTAATTATCCTTATGTTATGTATAGCCTATTTTAACATCAAACATTTCTTTAGTATACTTTATTTTTTAGGTAGAAACTATAATTTTTTATATATTTATGTGAGGTACATTATGAACAAAATAAGCTTTATTTTATTTTTTAATTTTATAGGAAAAAATATTCGAGACATTTTTTTAGAAGGGACATAGTAAAAATTATGGAGAGAGATAGAGAGAGACGTGTTTACCAAGCTGTCCTATCCTATACCTACCCTACAGTCCTCATTTTATATCCATTCTTTATTCTTGATTTTTATCATGTTCGTAGCTGAAATGACCGTTTTGGCCCCAACCTTTGTTTTATATTACTAGCCATGCCAAATTACGTTACATTCTTCGTACGACGACAAGATTATTTGTTGACAATCATAACCCTGCCCAAATTTCAAGTGCTTTACAAATTATTTCCTTTTTGCCCCATCTGAAAAAGTAACTTCATTAAGTTATCACATTTAATTAATGCAGATGTTTAAAGAAATGTACATGATTTAGTATTCAGTCAACATGAAATTTATTTTTTGATAATTTATTTAATTGATCAATAAAATATTGATATACATAAAATCTCGTTTGTATGTTAATAATTTATTGGTCAATTGATCAATTTATTCAAAAATAAACTTTATGCTAACTGTAAGATCCCAACTTTTATAAATAAAGATTAATTTTTCTCGAAATATATTTTTGAATATTATGGTGTGAATTTGATATAATTTTATAGTTGTGGATATTATTTACTCCCTCCGTCCCAAATTAATTGCTCAGTTTTGACTTTTTAAAGTCAAATTAACCATTTTTAAAATTAATTCTTTTACTATTTTTGTTAAAATATAGGTGAAGAGATTATAACCAAAAGAAAGTATATACAATTTATTACTAACCCCAATTTTTATAATTTTAGAAATATATTTATATATGTTTAACTATTAATTCTAAAAATAGTCAATTTGACTTAAAAAAGTCAAAACTGAGCAATTAATTTGGGACAGAGAGAGTACAAATTTTACAAAGTAAGCAAGTGGTTACATAATATTCGATTGGTCGGGGAATATTTGTTTTACCATGGAATATTAAATGCGACGACCTGAATCAATCATTTGGTGGATACACAATCATTGGTGGACCCCACAACCAAGTATTATCGTAGTTAGAAAACGAAAAAATTATCTTTTATAAAAATAATGACATGAAAATTTTACCGTTAAACTGTTGAACTATCCGGTGGTAAAAGTAATCTTAATGTCTGGCGTGGTTGCATAGTAGCATACTGTATTGATTATTGATGCTTACGTGAGAAGTCACTCAGTTATACTAAATTATTGTTACATTAATTGCTGCATAATATCTCTCATATTATTGATTCAATTATTGTCACAGTATCAATATTTTATATTATTAAATCAATAATTGAGACGACAAAGTTATTCATATTATTATTTGCAATATTGATGACTAAGTTCTGTCGATGAGAGGTTTTGTCACCTAATTGCGCGCCAATAGGGAGAAATCCTTATCGGAAAGCCCCCTCTTTCCTAAGAATGATCTGGTTGTTAAATATTGTGAGTTATAATATTAATGATAAATAAGTTCGTGTTAATTAAAGATGAAATTGATAGTTCATTTGTGTTGGGATTATTAGTGTTAGTGGAAATCGACATTTATTTCGATAATAATTGATGTATGGAGGTTATATTGACCAATCAGGTAATTAATCGGATAAATGAGCAATTAATTGCTATTAATTCACATGCTTATAACTATTTGTTCACATGAATGTACTATTGATTTACATGTATGAACTATTAGGGGAGGTGGTGCAAGATTGATAATACTTGCATGACTAAATTAAAAATAGAGGTATAAATGAAGGTACTATACTGTAACTATTTTTTTCACATGTATAGAACTATTGATTCACATGAATATACTATTCATTCACATGTATGTACTATTAGGGGAGGTGGTGCAAGTTTGATAATACTTGCAGGACTAAATTAAAAATGAAGAAAAAGATGAAGGTATTATACTATAATATTTCGAGCCCCAAAACGTGTAATTATCGAAACTATATTTTCCTATATGTTCCTAATGACTCTGATTTAAAGTATAAAATCATGATGGAGGCGCACAACACACTGTTTGCAATCTATCCTGGAAGTACCAAAATGTATCGTGATCTTCGACATACATTTTGGTGGAGCAATATGAAGAGAGAGATAGCGGAGTTTATCTCAAGGTGTTTAACTTGTCAACGAGTCAAGGCGGAGCATCAAGTGCCAAAAGGACCATTACAACCACTTAAATTTCTAAAATGGAAGTGGGAGTACATTACCATAGATTTCGTTACTAGTCTTCCTAAGATTTCTCAAAGCATAGATGCAATTTGAGTTATTGTTGATTGATTAACCAAATCTACTCATTTTTTACCTATACGAGAAACTTATTCACTTGAACGTCTTGCTTTTATATACATAAATGAGATTATAAGACTGCATGATATGCCAGTATCCATAGTTTCTGATCGAGACCCAAGATTCACTTCACGATTTTGGGTCAGTTTGCAGAAAACTATGGGCACAGATTTACGATTCAGTTAGGCATATCATCCTCAGACGGACGGACAGTCGGAGAGGACTATTCAAACTCTTGAAGAGCTATTAAGACTCTGTGTCCTTGACTTCAAAGGAAGTTGGGACAAGTTCTTTGTATTAGTGAAATTCTCCTACAACAACAATTATCAAGCAAGTATAGGCATGACTCCATTCGAGGCGCTGTATGGACGGAAATATCGTTCTCTGGTATGCTGGGATGAAGTGGGTGAAGAAACGTTGTTGGGACAGAAATTGGAACACATCGCAACGAAAAAGATTCAAATGATCCGATAATTTATAAAATCCTCACAAGATCGACAAAAGAGTTATGATGGTCTTCATCGAAGGGACGTGGAATTCAATATTGGAGATCATGTGTTGTTACGTGTTGCTCCATGGAAAGGAGTTATGAGATTTGGAAAGAGAGGAAAGCTCAATCCTCGATTCATTGGCCCATTTGATATCTTCGATCGAGTAGGAACTATGGCCTATAACCTCGCCTTACCGCCAAGTATGTCTCGTGTTCGTAATGTTTTTCACATATCAATGTTACGTAAATATATGGAAGACCCGAACCATATTATTGATATAGAACCAGACGAGATAACGGAAGATTTAACGTATGAAGAGGTACCTGTTAAAATCTTGGATAAAAAGGAACATATTCTACGTTCCAAGATTATACCTCAAGTAAAACTTTTGTGGAGAAACCACGATGTTGAGGAAATGACATGGGAGTTAGAATCTAAAATGAAATCAAGGTATCCTCACCTCTTTAACATACCAGGTATGTGACGCCCCCAAAATAGGTATACATCACCCATCTTGAGTCGCCAGATACATAGTACAGAACTCAACAACAAACTTAATTATATAACTGTCGTGTAAAAATACTACAAAACATAGCTGAGAGTTTAAATGATTATTGTCTCATAGACAGTATACAAACTCACATTCAATCCTCATTACACTTATTATCACACTAAGTAGTGAGGACTACTAAAACAACCATCTCGGACCGTCACTCCGTTCCCCGACTAATCCCAACTATATTCTCATTTCCTGAAGAGAACAGTGAAAGAAAATGGTGAGCTCAACTAGCCCAATAAGAAATATTATGACTAAGATAATGCAGAATAAATTATCATTAGTCTTCAACAAAGGTTAAACCGATAAAATACAATAAACATCAAGTTTAATCTGCAATGAATAAGTAATCCATTAGAAGAGTCAAGTAGAACATAATGTCTACTATCTCCTCTAGATTAAAAGTCCATCATTAATGTTTCATTCCCGTAATACCCATCAATAGTTCTTTGTTATACCCAAGACAAAGAGAACTCTCAAAGACTGTCTTCACTTGAACCACCACAGTTATAATTAAATTCATAATTCATATTTATAATCGTAAATCAATAGATCATACAATCAGAAAACCAATAATGTTTGAGACTCGACAATAGTATCACGACCACGAATTATCCGTGCACTACGGGCCAATGATATTCGAGTTTTCAATTACTGATGATTATATCCGAATAATCCTTATGTCATAATCATACCAACAACTGTCCATCAATGCACTACAGGCCACTGATGACTTTTACCACATCATTTGTAACATTACGGGTCACAATTATACCGAATGATCCATGGTCATAATCGTACCAATCAACAGTCCATCTATGCACGTAAGCCAAAGATATACAACTCTAAAACCAATAATCAACAGTCCATCTTTGAACGTAAGCCAAAGATATATAACTTTAAAACTAATAATCAACAATCCATCTTTGCACGTAAGCCAAAGATATAAAACTGTAAAATCAATAATCAATAGTCAATCTTTGCACGTAAGCCAAAGATATACAACTGTAAAATCAATAATCAACAGTCCATCTATGCACGTAAGCCAAAGATGACTTTCATCACAATATAAACATGAGGATGATGACAATGATATAAGCATTAATTAAACGAAATCAAGGATAAATATTAAAGACTTTAAATTTATCAAGAGTTTAAAAATATCCAAATTGTCAACATAATACTGCTTTGCGGAGTAAAATTCAATAATAATATTCATGTCTCAAAAATAATTTGGATAGAAAAGAAATATAGTTTTCGGGTGAATAGTAACTCGTGAATAAGAATCGTGAATAGTACCCTCGACACCCCCCAAAACCCGCCCCAATAATACTAGAGTGAATAATACTAGAGTAAATAAGAACTCAGTGAATATTAACTCGTGAATAATACCTGAACACGAAAAGTGCCCTCAATACCCGAAAGTGAATAATACTAGAGTGAATA
Organism: Panax quinquefolius; assembly: GCA_020205615.1. Taxonomy (NCBI): domain Eukaryota; kingdom Viridiplantae; phylum Streptophyta; class Magnoliopsida; order Apiales; family Araliaceae; genus Panax; species Panax quinquefolius. The sequence continues at coordinate 130,865,294 of CM035162.1, read as the reverse complement.
GTAACCGGTGAATAGTAACTCCGTAAATAATAACTCATGAATAGTATTCCTGTAATAATATCCAAATGTTATCAATCACTTAATAATCTCATAATCTAATATCATTAATATTATAACAATATTTTAATCATTTCTTAAACTTATAAACAATTTATTTTAATTGTTTACACTTTACTAATTAATGCATTTAGTCGTCCAAAAAATGCCAAACTCATAAGAATTCATCACCAATAACCAAAACCCTCATAAAAAATCTACATATATATTATATAGGATTCCCAAGCCATAAAATCCTATTTTCCAATTTCTTTTACTTCACATAACATATTTAATTCATTTACTCATAACTAGATCATTTTTATAAAAAATACCAAATCAGTCCTAAAAATATTTCTTTTTTGGGATTTAGCAGAATATAGTCTCATATTGAACATATATGTTTCTCGCAATTTTTAAATTCATTTACTATTTTTCATATGGCTAAAACCATGAATATTTAGACATTTATCATAAACTGTACTTTTGTCCAAAAATTCCAAAATTTGCAGGGTATACTGCTGATATATACATGTACTCCCAATCAAAATTTCACCAATTTTGAAGTTAACCACAAGGAGTTATAGGAGTTTACTTTTAAAATAGTATTTTCCCATAAAATTCATAACTCCTAATCTATTCATCTAAAAATCGCCATTTTTGGACACAATCTAGAAAACTCATCAAATTATCATTTCAAATTTTTTCAGAATTTTTGAGGGTTGGAAAAATTATAAAAATGCCCCTGGCAGAAACTCCTTACTTACAACGGTTGAACGGAAATAATATTCCTTACGAATATTAAACGAATATAATGAATATTGAACGATAATAATATTCATACAAATACGAAAATAATATCTCTTCGTAATATAAAAAATAATACCCTTACCTCGTAAGAAGACTAGATAATCGGAGTAAGGAAGTAATGTATCACTCTTCTTCTTTCTCTATATAGCTTCTCTCTCTATAATTGCTCTTGTGAGTCTTAGTGAATTGGTGAGAATGAATGAAGAATGAGCTTCTATTTATAGAAAAATATAGTTTCGATAATTGCACATTTTGGGGCTCGAAATATTACAGTATAATATATTCATCTTTTCCTTCATTTTTAATTTAGTCCTACAAGTATTATCAAACTTGCACCGCCTCCCCTAATAGTAAATCATGTGAATCAATAGTAAATTATGTGACTCAATAGTTCTAAACATGTGAAAAAACTAATTACAGTATATTACCTTCAACTATACCTCCATTTTTAATTTAGTAATGCAAATATTATCAATCTTGCACCAACTCCCTAATAGTAAATCATGTGAATCAATAGTACACACATGTGAACACATAGTTATAAGCATGTGAATTAATAGCAATTAATTGCTTATTTATTCGATTAATTACCCGATTGGTCAATATAATTTCCAGACAACAATTATCATCGAAATAAATGTCGATTTTCACTAACACCAATAATCCCAACACAATGGAACTATCAATTTCATCTTTAATCAACACGAACTTATTTTATCATAAATATTATAACTCACAATATTTAACAACCAGGTCGTTCCCAGGAAAGAGGGGGCTTTCCGATAAGGATTTCTCCTTATTGGCGCGTAATTAGGTGACCAAACCTCTCCTCGATGTAACTTCTGACATATCACAATATTGCAAATAATAATATGAATAACTTTGTCGCCTTAATTATTGATTTAATAATATAAAATATTGTGACAATAATTGAATAAAATTTAGTGATTTCTCACGTAATCATCAACAATCAAATATATTCTACAATACTGTGTGTTAATCTGCAAACTACGCGACATCGTATTATTATTTTTTTACTACCATTTGTTTTATGACAACTTGATTATTTTTAAAAAAATTCACATATCACCCTTAACTTTAAACTTTTATCAATTTAACTATTTACCAAAATAAAAAAATTGAATACTTTTATTTCATAAAATTCGGGATCTCACAATCTCCCCTCCTTATGAAATTTCACCCTCGAAATTTACGTGCCTGGTAGTTCAAAGAGATGAGAATACCTTGCTTTCATTTTGGATTGTACCTTCCCGGTTATTTCCTCTCTATCATGATTTTCCCATTTTCTCATCTCTTGTATTTCAGATATCATTCTAGAATATAGTTTCAAAATAAGGGTTAATTGACATATCACATATTATCCCTATACTCTGACCGACCAATTAAATACCAAATAAACTTAGGTAGGTCATACTAGCGAAGGAATTCCTCGTCTCTCCCCTCCTAGTTCTTGTCTCACATCTTAGCCAGGGATCATATCCCTTAGCTTTGATACCAATTGTGGCGCCCCCAAAATAGGTATACATCACCCATCTTGAGTCGCCGATACATGGTACGTAACTCAACTACAAACTTAATTATATAACAACTGTAAAAAAAAATACAACAAAACATAACCGAGAGTTTACATGAATATTGTTTCATAGATAGTATACAAACTCAAATTCAATCCTCATTACACTTATTATCACACTAAGTAGTGAGGATCCTAAAACAACCATCTCGACCATCACTCCGCTCCTCGACTAGTCCCAAATTATATTCTCATTTCACAAGTGAACAAAGAAAAGAAAATGGTGAGCTCAACTAGCCCAAGAAGAAATATTATGACTAAGATAATGCAAATAAATTATCATTAGTCTTCAACAAAGATTTAAACCGATAAAATACAATAAACATCAAGTTTAACTGCATCGAATAAGTAATCCATTAGAAGAGTCAAGTAGAACATAATGTCTACTATCTCCTCTATATTAAAAGCCCATCATTAATGTTTCATTCTTGTAATACCCATCAATAGTTCTTTGTTATACCCAAGACAAAGAGAACTCTCATCACCTGTCTTCACCTGAACCACCACAGATTATAATTAAATTCATAATTCATATTTATAATCAGGTAAATCAACAGTTCATACAACTGTAAAAACCAATAATGCTGAGACTCAGCTTAATAGTATCACGACCACGAATTATCCATACACTACGGGCCAATGATATTCGTGTTTTCAATTATGGTCATGATTATACCGAATAATCCCTGGTCATAATCATACCAACAACTATCCATCAATGCACTACAGGCCACTGATGACTTTTACCACATCATTTGTAACATTACGGGTCATGATTATACCGAATGATCCATGGTCATAATCGTACCAATCAACAGTCCATCTATGCACGTAAGCCAAAGATATACAACTCTAAAACCAATAATCAACAGTCCATCTTTACACGTAAGCCAAAGATATACAACTCTAAAATCGGTAATCAACAAATTCATCTATGTACGTAAGCCAAAGATATACAACTGTAAAATCAATAATCAACAGTCCATCTATGCACATAAGCCAAAGATGACTTTCATCACAATATAAACATAAGGATGATGACAATGATATAAGCATTAATTAAACGAAATCAAGGATAAATATTAAAGACTTTAAATTTATCAAGAGTTTAAAAATATCCCAATTGTCAACATAATACTGCTTTGTGGAGTAAAATTCAATAATAATATTCATGTCTCAAAAATAATTTGGACAGAAAAGAAATATAGTTTTCGGGTGAATAGTAACCCGTGAATAGTAACTCGTGAATAGTACCCTAATACCTAAAAACTTCCCCGAATACCCAGTGAATAATACTATAATAATAGAGTGAATAAGAACCCATGAATAAGTAACTCGTGAATAATACCTGACACTAAAAAGTTCCTCGAATACCCGAGTGAATAATACTAGAGTGAATAGTAACTTGGTGAATAGTAACTCGTAAATAGTAACTCATGAATAGTATTCCTAATAATAATATCCAAATGTTATCAATCACTTAATAATCTCATAATCTAATATCATTAATATTATAACAATATTTTAATCATTTCGTAAACTTATAAATAATTTATTTTAATTGTTTACACTTTACTAATTAATGCATTTAATCATCCAAAATGCCAAACTCATAAGATTTCATCACCAATAACCAAAACCCTTATAAAAATCAGATATACCTTATATAGGATTCCCAAGCCATAAAATCCTATTTTCCAATTTCTTTTACTTCACATAACATATTTACTTCATTTACTCATAACTAGTTCATTTTCATAAAAAATACCAAATCAGTCCTAAAAATATTTTTTTTCTTGGATTTAGCAGAATATAGTCCCATATTGAATATATATGTTTCTCTAATTTTTAAAATTCATTTACTATTTTTCATATGGCTAAAAGCGTATAATATTTAGACATTTATCATAAACTGTACTTTTGTCCAAAAATTCCAAAATTTACAGGGTATACTGCTGATATATACATGTACTCCCAATCAAAATTTCACCAATTTTGAAGTTAACCACAAGGAGTTATAAGGGTTTACTTTTAAAATAGTCTTTTCCCATAAAATTCATAACTCCTAATCTATACATTCAAAAATCGCCATTTTTGGTCACAATCTAGAAAACTCATCAAATTATCATTTTAATTTTTTTCTGAATTTTTTTGGGTTGGAAAAATTACAAAAATGCCCCTGGCAGAAACTCTTTACTTACAACGGTTGAACGGAAATAATATTCCTTACGAATATTGAACGGAAATAATATTACTTACGAATATTAAACGAATATAATGAATATTGAACGATAATAATATTCATACAAATACGAAAATAATATCTCTTCAGAATATAAAAAAAATAATACCCCTTACCTCGTAAGAAGACTGAATCTTTGAGTAAGTGAAGTAATGCATCACTTACTTCTTCTTCTTTCTCTATATAGCTTCTCTCTCTATAATTGCTCTTATGAGTCTTAGTAAATTGGTGAGAATGAATGAAGAATGAGCTTCTATTTATAAGAAAATATAGTTTCGATAATTGCACGCTTTGGGGCTCAAATATTACAAGATAATACCTTCATCTTTTCTTTCATTTTTATTTTAGTCCTCGCAAGTATTATCAAACTTGCACCACCTCCCTAATAAATAAATCATATGAATCAATAGTAAATCATGTGACTCAATAGTTCTAAACATGTGAAAAAATTATCAATTACACCAACTATAGTACCTTCAACTATACATCCATTTTTAATAATTTAGTAATGCAAGTATTATCAATCTTGCACATTCAACTCCCCCCAATAGTAAATCATGTGAATCAATAAATCATACACACATGTGAACACATAGTTATAAGCATGTAAATTAATAGCAATTAATTGCTCATTTATCCGATTAATTACCCGATTAGTCAATATAACTTCCAGACATCAATTATCATCGAAATAAATGTCGATTTTCACTAACACCAATAATCCCAACACAATGGAACTATCAATTTCATCTTTTAATCAATACGAATTTATTTCATCATTAATATTATAACTCACAATATTTAACAACTAGGTCGTTCCCAGGAAAGAGGGGGCTTTCCAATAACTATTTCTCCTTATTGGCGCGCAATTAGGTGACCAAACCTCTCCTTGACAGAACTTCTAGACATTGTCAATATTGCAAATAATAATATGAATAACTTTGTCGTCTTAATTATTGATTTAATAATATAAAATATTGTGACAATAATTGAATAAAACTGAGTGATTTCTCACGTAAGCATCAACAATCAAATATATTCTACAATACTGGTATTATTACTATGCAACCACGCCAGACATTCTTTATACTTTACCTACCATTGTTTTATAATGACAACTTGATTACTTTTAAAAAATTCACATATCACCCTTAACTTTAAACTTTTATCAATTTAACTATTTACCAAAAATAAAAAATTGAATACTTTTATTTCATAAAATTCGGGATCTCACAATCTCCCCTCCTTATGAAATTTCACCTCGAAATTTACGTGCTGGTAGTTCAAAGAGATGAGAATACCTTGCTTTCATTTCGGATTGTACCTTCCTGCTATTTCCTCTCTATCATGATTTTCCCATTTTCTCATCTCTTGTATTTTAAAATATCATTCTAGAATATAGTTTCAAAATAAGGGTTAATTGACATATCACATATTATCCCTATATTCGTGATCACCAATTAAATACCAAATAAACTTAGGTAGGTCATACTAGCGAAGGAATTCCTCGTCTCTCCCCTCCTAGTTCTTGTCTCACATCTTAGCCAGGGATCATATCCCTTAGCTTTGATACCAACTGTGACGCCCCCAAAATAGGTATACATCACCCATCTTGAGTCGCCAGATACATGGTACAGAACTCAACTACAAACTTAATTATATAACCGTCGTGTAAAAATACAACAAAACATAACTGAGAGTTTACATGAATATTGTTTCATAGATAGTATACAAACTCAAATTCAATCCTCATTACACTTATTATCACACTAAGTAGTGAGGACTGCTAAAACAACCATCTCGGACCGTCACTCCGTTCCTCGACTAGTCCCAGCTATATTCTCATTTCCTGAAGTGAACAGTGAAAGAAAATGGTGAGCTCAACTAGCCCAGTAAGAAATATTATGACTAAGATAATGCTGAATAAATTATCATTAGTCTTCAACAGTGTTAAACTGATAAAATACAATAAACATCAAGTTTAACTGCATCGGAATAAGTAATCCATTAGAAGAGTCAAGTAGAACATAATGTCTACTATCTCCTCTATATTAAAAGCCCATCATTAATGTTTCATTCTTGTAATACCCATCAATAGTTCTTTGTTATACCCAAGACAAAGAGAACTCTCATCACCTGTCTTCACCTGAACCACCACAGATTATAATTAAATTCATAATTCATATTTATAATCAGGTAAATCAACAGTTCATACAACTGAAAAACCAATAATCTGAGACTCAACTTAATAGTATCACGACCACGAATTATCCATACACTACGGGCCAATGATATTCGTGTTTTCAATTATGGTCATGATTATACCGAATAATCCCTGGTCATAATCATACCAACAACTATCCATCAATGCACTACAGGCCACTGATGACTTTTACCACATCATTTGTAACATTACGGGTCATGATTATACCGAATGATCCATGGTCATAATCGTACCAATCAACAGTCCATCTATGCACGTAAGCCAAAGATATACAACTCTAAAACCAATAATCAACAGTCCATCTTTACACGTAAGCCAAAGATATACAACTGTAAAATCAGTAATCAACAGTCCATCTATGTACGTAAGCCAAAGATATACAACTGTAAAATCAATAATCAACAGTCCATCTATGCACATAAGCCAAAGATGACTTTCATCACAATATAAACATAAGGATGATGACAATGATATAAGCATTAATTAAACGAAATCAAGGATAAATATTAAAGACTTTAAATTTATCAAGAGTTTAAAAATATCCCAATTGTCAACATAATACTGCTTTGTGGAGTAAAATTCAATAATAATATTCATGTCTCAAAAATAATTTGGATGTAAAAAGAAATATAGTTTTAATTGAATAGTAACTTAGTGAATAATAACTCGTGAATAGTACCCCGACACGAAAACTTCCCCGAATACCCGAGTGAATAATACTAGAGTGAATAGTAACCCATGAATAGTAACTCGTGAATAATACCCAGGCACGAAAAGTTCCCTGAATACCCGAGTGAATAATACTAGAGTGAATAGTAACCAGGTGAATAGTAACTCGTAAATAGTAACTCATGAATAGTATTCCGGTAATAATATCCAAATGTTATCAATCACTTAATAATCTCATAATCTAATATCATTAATATTATAACAATATTTTAATCATTTCTTAAACTTATAAACAATTTATTTTAATTGTTTACACTTTACTAATTAATGCATTTAATCATCCAAAAATGCCAAACTCATAAGATTTCATCACCAATAACCAAAACCTTATAAAAAATCAGATATACCTTATATAGGATTCCCAAGCCATAAAATCCTATTTTCCAATTTCTTTTTACTTCACATAACATATTTAATTCATTTACTCATAACTAGTTCATTTTCATAAAAATACCAAATCGAGTCCCAAAAATATTTCTTTTCCGGGATTTAGCATAATATAGTCCCATATTGAACATATATGTTTCTCGAATTTTTAAAATTCATTTACTATTTTTCATATGGCTAAAAATCGTCGAATATTTAGACATTTATCATAAACCGTACTTTTGTCCAAAAATTCCAAAATTTACGAGGTATACCTTGATATATATATGTGTACTCCCAATCAAAATTTCACCAATTTTGAAGTTAACCACAAGGAGTTATAAGGGTTTACTTTTAAAATAGTCTTTTCCCATAAAATTCATAACTCCTAATCTATACATCCAAAAATCGCCATTTTTGGTCACAATCTAGAAAACTCATCAAATTATCATTTTAATTTTTTCAGAATTTTTTGGGTTGGAAAAATTACAAAATGCCCCCAGCGTAAACTCTTTACTTACAACGGTTGAACGAAAATAATATTCCTTACTAATATTGAATCGGAAATAATATTACTTACTTAATATTAAACGAATATAATGAATATTGAACGATAATAATATTCATACAAATACGAAAAATAATATCTCTTGAATATAAAAAAATAATACCCTTTTACCTCGGAAGAAGACTGAATATCTTTGGAGTAGTGAAGTAACAGACTACTCTTCTTCTTTCTCTATATAGCTTCTCTCTCTATAATTGCTCTTATGAGTCTTAGTAAATTGGTGAGAATGAATGAAGAATGAGCTTCTATTTATAAGAAAATATAGTTTCGATAATTGCACGCGTTTGGGGCTCAAATATTACAAGATATAATACCTTCATCTTTTTTCATTTTAATTTAGTCCTGCAAGTATTATCAAACTTGCACCACCTCCCTAATAGTAAATCATATGAATCAATAGTAAATCATGTGACTCAATAGTTCTAAACATGTGAAAAAACTAATTACGTGATAGTACCTTCAACTATACATCCATTTTTAATTTAGTAATGCAAGTATTATCAATCTTGCACTCTCCCTAATAGTAAATCATGTGAATCAATAGTAATCAATAGTACACACATGTGAACACATAGTTATAAGCATGTAAATTAATAGCAATTAATTGCTCATTTATCCGATTAATTACCCGATTAGTCAATATAACTTCCAGACATCAATTATCATCGAAATAAATGTCGATTTTCACTAACACCAATAATCCCAACACAATGGAACTATCAATTTCATCTTTTAATCAATACGAATTTATTTCATCATTAATATTATAACTCACAATATTTAACAACTAGGTCGTTTCCAGGAAAGAGGGGGCTTTCCAATAACTATTTCTCCTTATTGGCGCGCAATTAGGTGACCAAACCTCTCCTTGACAGAACTTCTAGACATTGTCAATATTGCAAATAATAATATGAATAACTTTGTCGTCTTAATTATTGATTTAATAATATAAAATATTGTGACAATAATTGAATAAAACTGAGTGATTTCTCACGTAAGCATCAACAATCAAATATATTCTACAATACCGTGTGTTACTATGCAACCACGCGTATTACTGTACTTTTTCTACCGGTTGTTTTATGACAACTTGATTACTTTTTAAAAAAATTCACATATCACCCTTAACTTTAAACTTTTATCAATTTAACTATTTACCAAAATAAAAAAATTGAATACTTTTATTTCATAAAATTCGGGATCTCACAATCTCCCCTCCTTATGAAATTTCACCCTCGAAATTTACGTGCCTGGTAGTTCAAAGAGATGAGAATACCTTGCTTTCATTTCGGATTGTACCTTCCCGGTTATTTCCTCTCTATCATGATTTTCCCATTTTCTCATCTCTTGTATTTCAGATATCATTCTAGAATATAGTTTCAAAATAAGGGTTAATTGACATATCACATATTATCCCTATACTCTGACCGACCAATTAAATACCAAATAAACTTAGGTAGGTCATACTAGCGAAGGAATTCCTCGTCTCTCCCCTCCTAGTTCTTGTCTCACATCTTAGCCAGGGATCATATCCCTTAGCTTTGATACCAACTGTGACGCCCCCAAAATAGGTATACATCACCCATCTTGAGTCGCCAGATACATGGTACAGAACTCAACTACAAACTTAATTATATAACCGTCGTGTAAAAATACAACAAAACATAACTGAGAGTTTACATGAATATTGTTTCATAGATAGTATACAAACTCAAATTCAATCCTCATTACATTTATTATCACACTAAGTAGTGAGGACTGCTAAAACAACCATCTCGGACCGTCACTCCGTTCCTCGACTAGTCCCAGCTATATTCTCATTTCACAAGTGAATAAGTGAAAAAAAAATGGTGAGCTCAACTAGCCCAAGATGAAATATTATGACTAAGATAATCTTTGAATAAATTATCATTAGTCTTCAACAATCATTAAACCGATAAAATACAATAAACATCAAGTTTAAGCTCGCATCGGAATAAGTAATCCATTAGAAGAGTCAAGTAGAACATAATGTCTACTATCTCCTCTATATTAAAAGCCCATCATTAATGTTTCATTCTTGTAATACCCATCAATAGTTCTTTGTTATACCCAAGACAAAGAGAACTCTCATCACCGCCTTCACACGAACCACCACAGATTATAATTAAATTCATAATTCATATTTATAATCGGTAAATCAACAGATTCATACAATTTAGTAAAACCAATAATCTTTGAGACTCGACAATAGTATCACGACCACGAATTATCCATACACTACGGGCCAATGATATTCGTGTTTTCAATTATAATCATGATTATACCAATAATCCACAGTCATAATCATACCAACAACTATCCATCAATGCACTACAGGCCACCGATGACTTTTACCACATCATTTGTAACATTACGGGTCATGATTATACCGAATGATCCATCCATGTCATAATCGTACCAATCAACAAATTCCATCTATGCACGTAAGCCAAAGATATACAACTCTAAAACCAATAATCAATGATCCATCTTTACACGTAAGCCAAATATATACAATCAGTAAAATCGGTAATCAACAGTCCATCTACGTATCGTAAGCCAAAGATATACAACTGTAAAATCAATAATCAACAGTCCATCTATGCACATAAGCCAAAGATGACTTTCATCACAATATAAACATAAGGATGATGACAATGATATAAGCATTAATTAAATGAAATCAAGGATAAATATTAAAGACTTTAAATTTATCAAGAGTTTAAAAATATCCCAATTGTCAACATAATACTGCTTTGTGGAGTAAAATTCAATAATAATATTCATGTCTCAAAAATAATTTGGATAGAAAAGAAATATAGTTTTCGGGTGAATAGTAACCCGTGAATAGTAACTCGTGAATAGTACCCCGACACGAAAACTTCCCCGAATACCCGAGTGAATAATACTAGAGTGAATAGTAACCCATGAATAGTAACTCGTGAATAATACCCAGGCACGAAAAGTTCCCTGAATACCCGAGTGAATAATACTAGAGTGAATAGTAACCAGGTGAATAGTAACTCGTAAATAGTAACTCATGAATAGTATTCCGGTAATAATATCCAAATGTTATCAATCACTTAATAATCTCATAATCTAATATCATTAATATTATAACAATATTTTAATCATTTCTTAAACTTATAAACAATTTATTTTAATTGTTTACACTTTACTAATTAATGCATTTAGTCGTCCAAAAATGCCAAACTCATAAGATTTCATCACCAATAACCAAAACCCTTATAAAAAATCTGCATATACCTTATATAGGATTCCCAAGCCATAAAATCCTATTTTCCAATTTCTTTTACTTCACATAACATATTTACTTCATTTACTCATAACTAGTTCATTTTCATAAAAAATACCAAATCAGTCCTAAAAATATTTCTTTTCTGGGATTTAGCAGAATATAGTCCCATATTGAACATATATGTTTCTCAGAATTTTTAAAATTCATTTACTATTTTTCATATGGCTAAAACTGTCGAATATTTAGACATTTATCATAAACTGTACTTTTGTCCAAAAATTCCAAAATTTACAGGGTATACTGCTGATATATACATGTACTCCCAATCAAAATTTCACCAATTTTGAAGTTAACCACAAGGAGTTATAAGGGTTTACTTTTAAAATAGTCTTTTCCCATAAAATTCATAACTCCTAATCTATACATTCAAAAATCGCCATTTTTGGTCACAATCTAGAAAACTCATCAAATTATCATTTTAATTTTTTTCAGAATTTTTTTGGGTTGGAAAAATTACAAAAATGCCCCTGGCAGAAACTCTTTACTTACAACGGTTGAACGGAAATAATATTCCTTACGAATATTGAACGGAAATAATATTACTTACGAATATTAAACGAATATAATGAATATTGAACGATAATAATATTCATACAAATACGAAAATAATATCTCTTCAGAATATAAAAAAAATAATACCCCTTACCTCAGAAGAAGACTAGATACTGGAGTAGTGAAGTAACAGACTACTCTTCTTCTTTCTCTATATAGCTTCTCTCTCTATAATTGCTCTTATGAGTCTTAGTAAATTGGTGAGAATGAATGAAGAATGAGCTTCTATTTATAAGAAAATATAGTTTCGATAATTGCACAGTTTGGGGCTCGAAATATTACAGTATAATACCTTCATCTTTTTCTTCATTTTTAATTTAGTCCTGCAAGTATTATCAAACTTGCACCACCTCCCTAATAGTAAATCATATGAATCAATAGTAAATCATGTGACTCAATAGTTCTAAACATGTGAAAAAACTAATTACAGTATAGTACCTTCAACTATACATCCATTTTTAATTTAGTAATGCAAGTATTATCAATCTTGCACCAACTCCCCTAATAGTAAATCATGTGAATCAATAGTACACACATGTGAACACATAGTTATAAGCATGTAAATTAATAGCAATTAATTGCTCATTTATCCGATTAATTACCCGATTAGTCAATATAACTTCCAGACATCAATTATCATCGAAATAAATGTCGATTTTCACTAACACCAATAATCCCAACACAATGGAACTATCAATTTCATCTTTTAATCAATACGAATTTATTTCATCATTAATATTATAACTCACAATATTTAACAACTAGGTCGTTCCCAGGAAAGAGGGGGCTTTCCAATAACTATTTCTCCTTATTGGCGCATGAATTAGGTGACCAAACCTCTCCTCGATGAACTTCTGAACATTGTCGATATTGTAAATAATAATATGAATAACTTCGTCGTCTCAATTATTGATTTAATAATATAAAATATTGTGACAATAATTAAATAAAACTGAGTGACTTCTCACATAAGCATCAATAATCAAAGATACTCTACAATACCGTGTCCTACTATGCAACTACACGTATTACTGTACTTTTACTACCGGTTATTTTATGACAACTTGATTACATTTAAAAAAAATTCACATATCAATCTTAACTTTAAACTTTTATCAATTCATCTATTTACCAAAATTGAAAAATTGAATACTTTTATTTCATAAAATTCGGGATCTCACAAGGTACGTACACCAATTTCGAGGACAAAATTTCATAAGTAGGGGAGGTTGTAAGACCCCAACTTTTATGAATAAAAGTTGTGGGTAATATTTATAAATTTTGTAAAGTAAGCAAGTTGTCATAAAATATTCGATTGGTCGGGGAATATTAGTTTTATCAGGGAATATTCGTATGACGGCACAATCATTGGTGGACCCTACAACGAAATTATTGTCGGATTTAGAAAACGACAGAAATAACTTTTTATAAAAATAACGGCAAACGTTTTACGGTTAAACTGTTGAAATACCCGGTGGTAAAAGTACAGTAATACGCGTGGTTGCATAGTAGCACACGGTATTGTATAGTATCTTTGATTAGTTATGCTTACGTGAGAAGTCACTCAGTTTTGTTCAATTATTGTCACAGTAATTGTTGCATAGTATATCACGTTATTGATTCAATTATTGTCAAATATATTTTATATTATTAAATCAATAATTGAGACGATAAAGTTATTTATATTATTATTTGTATTATTGACGATGTCGAGAAAGTTCTGTCGAGGAAAGGGGTTTGGTCACCTAATTCCGTACCAATAAGAAGAAATCTTTATCGGAAACCCCCTCTTTCTTGGGAATAATCTGGTTGTTAATATTATAAGTTATAAATGATGAATAAATATTATTAAAAATGTGTTTTCAGAAGCCAAGTAAATTGAGATAAATAGAGGGGATTTTTATGAAGTACTCCCTCCGTCCCAAATTAATTGCTCATTTTTGACTTTTTAAAGTCAAATTGACCATTTTTAAAACTAATCTTTTTACTATTTTTCCTAAAATATAGGTGAAGAGATTATAACCAAAAGAAAGTATATACAATTTATTACTAATCTTAATTTTTATAATTTTAGAAATATATTTATATATGCTTAATTATTAATTCTAAGAATAGTCAATTTGACTTAAAAAAGTCAAAATTGAGCAGTTAATTTGGGACAGAGGGAGTATTTTTTATAAATTTGGCTTATTATATAGACCCTTATTTTCCCATTTTTCAAAATTATCGGTAAAAAGTTATATCAGTTTTGTTATATATATATATATAGAGGCCGGATCAGGTCCGGACTCCCAGACCGGACCAAAATTCAGACATTTTTTTTTGCTTTTTTTTAAACTAAAAAAAATTAATTAAATAATTATGGAACTTAAATTTTTACATAATACAGTGTTTTGGGTGTGATTTGGATACATATAACAAAACATGTATCTACAATCTGTGCAGACTGTACATACATTTTTTGGTATAGGTATCCAAAATACGCCCAAAACATTGTATTATGGAAAAATTTCAATTCCATAAAATATTAATTTTTTATTTTTAGTTTTTTTTTTAAAAAAAAAAAAGCAAAAAAAAAATTTGGTTCAATTTGATCAGTCGAGAGTCGACTGATCCGTATATATATATATATATATATATATATATATATATATATATATATATATAAGTCGGGGGTGGGGGGGTGGGGGTGGGGGGTCATTAGGGGGCTTATTAATATATATATAAAAGTTTTGTTTTTTATGTAAAATATAATATATTATATTTTATTGTTTGCATAGTACTGCATAGTATTGCATAAAACTTTATAATGTGTGCATAGTGCAACATAGTAAAATCAATTTTTTTTAAAAGTTTTCAACCGGCGAACGCCCGTGAATTCGTTACTGTTGGTCTGTGATTTTCTAAATTCAAATAATATTCTGCTATTCTCCTATAAATAAGATACTCAGTTTAGAAATGAAAATCACACCATAATCAGAGAATTCTTATTCTACAATATTGAACGTATTTATTTAGAGTTTAAGAAGTTTTGAGTGTAGAAAAGAATACAAATTTTCTTTAAGAATATATCCACTATACCAGTCAGAATTGCTCTCTTTTTAAGGTAAGGGGTATTATTTATTTCATATTCAGAAGATATATTATTTTTTGTATTCGTATGAATATTATTTTCGTTCAATATTCGTAAGGGATATTGTCTTCGTTAAATATTCGTAAAAAGTATTATTTTCATTCAATATTCTTAAGGGATATTATTTTTGTTCAATATTCGTAAGAAATAATATTTTCTTCCATACTCTGTAGTATGTAAGTAATATTATTTCATTTCAGATTCTGAATTCTACACTCATTTTGTTTAGTATTCCTTCTATACTTCTTGAAATTATAGAATATCCTTGAAATTTGCAATTCATCTAGTATCTTTTTACAAGAATATTTTTCTGAACATTCTTGTTAAATTTTAATCTTTTTATAACGGGGTACTATTCATAAAGTACTATTCACTCGGATACTATTCACCCGGGATACTATTCATGACAAAAATTAATTTATTTTCTGTCCAAATTATTTTTGATACAATATTATTCTTGAATTTTACTCCACAAAGAAGTATCATGTTGACAATTTGGACATTATTAAATTCTGGATAAATTGAATTATAAATCTTTAAAATTTATCCTTGCTCTCATTTAATTGAATTCTTATATCATTGTCATCATCCTCATGTTTATATTGCGATGACAGTCATCTTTGGCCCGTAGTGCATAGATGGATTGTTGATTAGTATGCTTATGACCAGGAATTATGTATCGACATAATCATGACCTGTAATGTTACAAATAATATGGTAAAAGTCCTCATTGGCCCGTAGTGCATTGATGGACAGTTGTTGGCATGATCATGACCATTGGTGATAATATGAATATCTTTGGCCTGTAGTGCATGAATAAATCGTGGATGTGATAATAATGAATATCCTTGGCCCGTAGTGCATTGATAATTCAGTGATGTGGATTATTTATTGAGCTGAGTCTTAGCGATAAAATTGATGATAAACTTTCAAATCATAGAAGATCGTAGATATCATGCTCTACTTGACTCTTCTAATGGATTACTTGTTTCGTTGCAGTTAAACTTGTTGTTTATTATATTCTATCAGTTTAACATTGTTGAAGGCTAACGATAATTTATTCTACATTATCTTAGTCATAATATTTATTACTGGGCTAGTTGAGCTGACCCTTTGCTTTCATTTTTCTTTTCAAAAAATGAGAATGTAGCCGGGACTAGTTGGGGAATGGAGTGACGGTCCGAGATGGTGGCTGTTGTAGTCCTCACTATTTTATAAAATAGTGTGATAATAATTGTAATGAGGACTCCATTTGAGTTTGGATATTGTTTACGAGACAATATTCGTGTTAAAACTCTCAGCTACGTTTTCGTCGTATTGTATAAGGAAGTTTGTATTTAAATTTGTACCATGTATTTGGCGACTTAGAATGAGTTATGTATACTTATTTTGGGGGCGTCACAATCTATTTTTATTATTGTTGGTGAAAATTTTATTTATTCATAAACAAGATTTTAGCTCAATTTGCAATGCATTTGATGATAAATGATTTTTATTAAGTAGTTCATAATTTATTTATTTATATAAAAACGATCTTCTTAGTGTATTCATGTGATGCCCCTAAATTCGGGTCCACACAACTCAATTTGAGACGTCAAAATACAAATAACATACAAAAATTCTCTTATTTTTTATTATTACAATACAATTTATAGCACAACAATACACATACTAAGTTTTCACTATAATTTTTGTCACACTATTTTATAATATGGCGAGGACTATTACAACTACTAACTCGGAACTATTATTCAATTATCTTGTTCTCCCCACTAGTAAGTAAAGAATATCATGATTAAGGGGGTGTTTGTTTAGAGCTGAATGAAGCTTAATTTGAATGGCTAAATCAGTCAGTGAGTTTGTTTTAGTTTGAATGACTAAATCGATAAGATGAATGAGCTATATTACATTTTTGTCCTTTCAACCTCTAATATCTGATTTCTTTTTCTTCGACGTGTTATATTCTTTCTGCTTTGCGTTTGATCTCTATTCTCTCTCTTCAATTTCTCTCTCCTCTCGATCTGCACTTCTCGGTGCTTTCTCTTTCTTTCTGTTGATTTTAAGTTTTGTGTGTTTAATTTGAAGTATGTTAAAACTGTTGGGAGAAGAATTGGTGTTACGTGTTAGGATTTTTTTTGTATTGTTTATTTGTGGTTTATTGCAAAAACTACAATCTTTTTGTTATTCCTATTTTAAGTTGGCATTTGAATTTTGTTTTGATTTATCTGAAACTATTGTAAGCGTTAGGGGGTGAGTTGTAGTAATTTTTTATTTTGAAATTGACTGTATCATGCTTACCTATTGGATTCATTAAATATAGGAATTAATGTATTTTTTTTATCAATGTCATTTTTAGCAATCTTTAGAATTTATTTTAACTTATTAGTTATTATCAGCTAAACACTTCACAATTTGTTTTAACTTAATTTTTGACTTATAAGTCAAACAGATTCATAACAGTTTTACTTATAAGTCACAGCTTAAAATGGCTTATAAATCAATTTAAATTTTAACACTTTTTTTGTTACTTAAATTTTAACTTTTAAGAGCCCTCGGCAACGACTTATTTTAAAATGACTTTAAGTTAAATTAAAAGTTGACTTATAAGTAAAAACATTCGGCGTCAATTTGACTTATAAGTCAAAAATTAAGTTAAAACAGGTTATGAAGGTTTTCGGCTCATAATGACTTATAAGTTAAAATTAAATGTAAAGATTACTAAAAAAGACTTTAATAAAAAGAGGGACAAAATAGAAGAGGGGTAAAATAGATATTACCTTTGGTCAAACTGTGACGCCCCCAAAATAGGTCCACACAACTCATTCTAAGTTGCTAAATACAAACTTAATTTACACAATACGACAAACGTAAGCTGAGAGTTTTAACACGAACATTATCTCATAGACAATATCCAAACTCAAATGAAGTCCTCATTACAATTATTATCAAACTATTTCATAGAATAGTGAGGACTACTATAGCCACCATCTTGGACCATCACTTCATTCCCCAACTAGTCCTAACTATATTCTCATTTCCTGAAGAGAACAATAAAAGAAAACGGTGAGCTCAACTAGCCCAGTAAAGAATATTATGACTAAAATAATGTAAAATAAATTATCCTTAGTCTTCAACAGTATAAAAATTGATATAATACAATAGACAACAAGTTTAACTGCAGCGAAACAAGTAATCCATTAAAAGAGTCAAGTAGAGTATGATGTCTACTATTTTCTATGATTTAAAAGTTCATCATCAATATTTTATCTCTGTAACAAAACTCAATAAATAATCCACATCATCGAATTATTCATGCACTACGGGCCAAGGATATTCGTTAATATAACATCCACGAATTATCCATGCACTACGGGCCAAGGATATTCGTTATTATCACCAGTGGTCATGATCATGCCAAATAACTGTCCATCAATGCACTACGAGCCAATGAGGACTTTCACCACATCATTTATCTGTAACATTATAGGTCATGATTATGCTGATACATAATTTCTAGTCATAATCATATCAATCAACAGTACATCTATGCACTACGGGCCAAAGATTACTTTCACCACAATATAAGCATGAAGATGATGACAATGATATACGAAATCAATCAAGTGAGATCAAGGATAAATATTAGAGATTTATAATTCAATTTATCTAGAGTTTAAGAATGTCCAAATTATCAACATGATAATTTGGACAGAAAAAAAATAAAATTTTTGTCGTGAATAGTACTTCGTGAATATGAATAGTACCCCGGTATGAAAAGACTAGAATTTAACAAGAATGTTCAAAAAAATATTTTAGTGAAACGATACTAAATGAAGTGCAAAATTCAAGGGTATTCTACTAATTTCAGGGAGTATAGAAGCAATACTTATCAAAATAAGTGTAGATTTAGGAATATGAAACGAAATAATATTACTTACATACTATAGAGTATGGAAGAAAATAATATTTATTACGAATATTAAACAAAAATAATATCCCTTACTAATAATGAACGAAAATAATATTCGTTACGAATATTGAACGAAGATAATATCCATTACAAATATTGAACGAATATAATATTCCTTACGAATACGAAAAATAATATCTTTTACGAATATGAAATAAATAATAACCCTTACCTTAAAAGGAGAGTACTTCCGACTGGTATAGCGGGGATATTCTTGAAGAAAACTTGCACTATTTGCTACACTCAAAGTTTTCTTAAACTCAAAAGAAATACACTCAATATTATAGAAGAAGAATTCTTTGATTCTGGTGTGATTTTCATTTCTAAACTAAGCATCTTAAGAATAATCATGGACGCACAATAAGAAAAAATTACAGGCGACTTCAAGGGTGAATTTTGACAAAAAAATTTGATTTTACTATGCAACACTATGCACTATTATGCAACATTATGCAGTACTATGCAATATAAAATAAAAACTGAGATAACTTTCTACCGACGATTTTAAAAAATGAGTAAGTGGGGGTCCATGTAATAAGCCAAATTTATAATAATTACTTCATGACAGACCCATTTTATTTATATCAAATCACTTGACTAAACACATTTTTAATATTTCAACATTTATTCATCATTAATCTCAGGGGCGGATCCAACTTAAAAGTTCACTGGGGTCAAATTCGAAAATAAAATTCATTAAGAATAAAAATTAATTTAATAAAATGAATAGTTTAGTGGGGTTAAATTAATTTTTATTTATTAAGAATAAAAATTAATTTAATATATTCACAAATTTTAAGGCTTAGTGGAACAAAATAAGTAGAGTACTACAGATTATATTAGTACATTACTAATATGTTACTAAAAAATATGTTACTATCTTGTTAATATCACATTTTAATATACTTTAAAATATTTAAATGTGATTAAGTGACTGGTGAATTGTTCAACAACATCCAACAATATTATTAGGAGAAAATAAATATAATGATGTTGATCTCAAATTTTATACTACTACTACTAATGAAATGACACCTGTCTACATAATATTGGAATATTTACTAGGCATTGTTTTTTTTTTTTGTGTGGAAAATTCGGGTAAACTATAGTTTAAAAATCTTTCACAATTTTTAGTAATTGTAACTCCTCTATTTTTTACTTTTTGGTATTCAGGAGAAATAAATTGATCAAGACAATAAAATACTTAAGTTCTTATAATAGTATTTTATTTTAACAATATAGTAGTATATTTTTTTTAGTAACATAATAGTAGTGTACTAATATAATTGTAGTACTCTATTTATTTTGTTCCATCATACTTTAAAATTTGTGAATATATTAATAACTTTAGTATATATATAATATAAAGAGGTGAAAATCTAGTGGGGGCAGGTGCCCCCTGCCGTAGCCTTAGGTTCGCTCATGATTAATATTATAACTCACAATATTAACAATCAGATAATTCCCAGGAAAGATGGGCTTTTCAATAAGGACTTTTCCTTATTGGCGTGCAATTAGATGACATAACCCTTTCCTCGACATAACTTTCTAGACATTGTCAATAATGCAAATAATAATATGAATAACTGTGTCATCTCAATTATTGATTTAATAATATAAAATATTATGCAGATGATACTGTGACAATAATTGAATCAATAATATGAGATATTATGCATAACCTACTTTTGCAATAATTGAATAAAACTAAGTGACTTATTACGTAAGCATCAATTATCAGAGATACTGTGCAATACTATGTGCTACTGGGCAACCACGCGTATTACTGTACTTTTATCACTGGGTATTTCAATAGTTTAATGGTAAAAGTCTTGTAGTTATTTTTATAAAAAGTTTATTTCTGTCGCTTTCTATACCCGATAGTAATTCCATTGTGGGGTCCACCAATGATTGTGCCTTCGTACGAATATTCCTTGATAAAACGAATATTCCCCGACCAAATGAATATTTTATGAAAACTTGCTTACTTTGCAAACTTTATAAATATTACCCACAACTATAAAATTATATCAAATCCACACCTTATTATTCAAAATAACTATGACGCCCCCAAAATAGGTATACATCACCCATTCTGAGTTGTCAAATACATGGTACAGAATAAAATACAACTTCATGAATACAATTGTCGTACAAAATACGACAACACATATACTATGAGTTTGAATACAACTATTGTCTAATAGAGAGTATACAAACTCAAAAGGAGTCCTCATTACAATTATTGATACACTATTTTACAAAATAGTGAGGACTACTAATACAACTATCCTGAACCATCACTCCATACCCCGGCTAGTTCCTACTATGTTCTCACCTCCTGAGAAGAAAAATGGTGAGCTCAACTAGCCCAGTAAAGAATATTATGACTAAGATAATATACAATAATTTATCATTAGTCTTCAATAAGGAAAAATCTGATAAAATATAATAGACAACAAGTTTTAGATCAACAACTGCAGCGGAACAACAATCCATTAGGAGAGTCAAGTAGAGAAAGAATTCTACTATCTTCTAAGATTTAAAAGTCTATCATCAATATTTTATCCCTGTAACATCAATCAATATACATCTTGAATCAAATATTCATCTTTACACTACAAGCCAAAGATATTCATTTGTATCACCAGTTGGTCATGTTCATCTCAACACCTGTTCATCTTTGCACTACGGGTCAAAGATATTCATTAGGTAATCATTCATCTTTGCACTACATGCCAAAGATATTCATCAGTTAATCATTCATCTTTGGACTACAGGCCAAAGATATTAAGTAATATCATCATTTAGGACTGAGGATGATGAAAAATATCTTAAAGAAAACGAATCCAGTGAGATAAAAGAACAAATATTAGGGATTCGTACTTTAGTTTATCCAAGTTCAAAAATACCTTATAATAATCAATTGTGAAGCAGAATTCAAAAATAAAGATCAAAACATGGATACAATCAAAGATAGTAACCATAATAGACATCTTGGACAAAAGGAAAAAATTTCATTTTTTGGTGAATAATGTCGTTATTCGTGAATAGTGTCGTATACGTGAATAGTGTCGTATATGTGAATAGTAACCCCGACACAAAAAGGTAGAAATTCCACAATAAAATCCATACTAATATATCAGTATAATGATATTGAAAGAATAACATCATTAGAAAGAAAATAACATCTCTTACCTCAAAATAACAGTACTTCTGATTGGAATATTGGTATAAGGCTAAAGGAAACTTGCACTGATGAATAGCAACTCACAAAGTATCTAAATACTCACAAAATACGCTCGATAATATAGAGAGAGAAAGAGAGAAAACTTGTTTCTGGTGTGATTTTCAATTCTAACTAAGCACCTATTTATAGGAAAATGCTTAGAACGCCATAGCAGACTAACATGCTACCTGATGGCTTTATCTGCTACTATTCAAGCCCACCACTTTTAAAAATAAATTCCAGCACATTTTATTTCTCACCAACCAAAAGTGGGGCCCACCATGTTTTTAATAAAAACATTTATTTCTGAAACTTTAATAATTCATAATAAATAGCCTTTATCAAAAAAATTCGAATCTCATGTGTTTTCCATAGGAAATTTAATTCTCTACAACTTTGTAAGTTTAAGTTTTTCTAAATTCCAAACGAAAAATGACCGAAATCCACATACAGACTATTTTTAAAACCTCCATTTCGACAAAATACTGATAAAACACCTTAGCATTAATTCCATCATTTATAACCACATAAAATAAATATATCCATCATTTATATCCACATAAAATAAATATTTCCTTATCATATAAATCAAAAACTAATCATTCACAAAAAATATTACAGAATCACAATTATGACAACCAGGTCGTTCCCGGAAAGAGGGGGCTTTCCGATAAGGATTTCTCTTTATTGGCGCGCAATTAGGTGACCAAACCCCTTTCCTAGACAGAACTTCCTTAAACATTGCCAATAATGCTATCTAATAATATTATTCAAATAATATAAATTATTGATCTGATAATGGAGATATTGTGCAGTGACAATTATTGAACAACAATAATGTAAAATATCAACGCAACAATTATTGAATCAATAAAATAAAATATTGAACAGTAATTACTGTAACAATTATTGAGTAGTGCCTTCTACGTAAGAATCAATAATTCAACAATCTTTGCAATACTGGTAATGCTTCTTGTGCATCCACACATATTACTGTATTTTAACCATCGGGTATTCCAACAGTGTTAACGGTAACCATTACGCCGTTATTTATAAAAACTCAAACTTGTCGTTTTTTCCACCCGACAGTTATCCGTTATGGGACCCACAAATGGCTGCACCGTCGTACGAATATTCCCTGACAGAAAGAATATTCCACGACCAAACGAATATTCCCCGACAAAATGAATATTTTATAACCACTTGCTTATTTTACAAAATTTGCACATTTCACCCATAACCAAAGCATTATATCAAATTAACACCTTATTATTCACAATAATAATTAGAGGAAATTTGATTTTATTCATTAAAAATTTGGGATCTTACAACCTTCCCTTCTTATGAAATTTCGTCCTCGAAATTGACGTACATACTTGGAGTTTCGAAAAGGTGAGGATACCTCGCTTTTATTTCTGATTCTAACTCCCATGTCATTTCTTCAATAGCATGGTTTCTCCACAAAACCTTAACTTGTGGTATAACCTTGGTGCGTAGGACATGCTATTTCATATCCAAGATCTTAACAGGTACCTCCTTGCACGTTAAATCTTCGGCTATCTCGTCCGGTTCTAACTCAATAATGTGGTTCAGGTCTTTCACATATTTACGAAGCATAGATATGTGAAAAACATTATGAACACGAGACATGCTTAGAGGTAATGCAAGTCTATAGGCCACATTTCCTATTCGGTCAAGAATCTCAAATGGACCAACAAATCGTGGATTGAGCTTTTCTCTCTTCCCAAATCTTGTAACTCCCTTCCATGGAGCAATACGTAACAAAACATGATCCCCAATACTAAATTCCACATCCTTTCGATGAAGATCCGCATAACTCTTTTGTCGATCCTGTGTCGTTTGTATACATTGTCGAATTGTTTGGATCTTCTCTGTAGTCATTCGTACCAAATCTGGTCCCAACAATGTTGTTTCTCCTACCTCATTCCAGCATACTGGAGAGCGACACTTTCGTCCATACAATGCTTCAAATGGAGCCACACCTATACTTGCCTGATAACTGTTGTTGTAGGAGAATTCCACCAATGGTAGGTACTTATCCCAACTCCCTTTGAAATCTAGGGTACAGAGTCTTAATAGATCTTCAAGAGTTTGAATAGTCCTTTCTGATTGTCCGTCCGTTTGAGGATGGTATCTTAGAATCAATCATAAATGCGTGCTTATAGCTTTACAAGAAGCTAACCCAAAATCGTGAAGTGAATCTTGGGTCACGATCCGAAACTATGGATACTGGCATGCCATGCAATCTCACAATCTCATTTACGTACATACTAGCAAGATGTTCAAGGAAATAAGTATCCCGTATAGGCAAGAAATGGGCAGACTTGATTAATCTATCAACAATAACCCAAATCGCATTTATGCCTTGAGAAACCTTGGGAAGACCCGTAATGAAATCCATAGTAATCTGTTCCCACTTCCATTTCAGAATCTCAAGTGTTTACAATGGACCCTTTGATACTTGATGTTCCGCCTTTACACGTTGACAGGTTAAATACCTTGAGATAAACTCTACGATCTCTCTCTTCATATTACTCCACCAAAATGTATGTCGAAGGTCATGATACATTTTGGTACTCCCATGATGGATTGCAAACGGTGTGTTGTGTGCCTCCATCATAATTTTATGCTTCAAGTCAGAATCGTTAGGAACACAAAGTCTGGAGTTGACTCAAAGTATTCCTTCTTCATCAATTCTTGCTTCTGGAATAACACCTTCTTGCACTTTGTTCTTCATACGCATCAGCTCCATATCCGTAGCTTGAGCAGTTTTAGCTTTATCGATTAAAGTCGGTTCTACTCGTATACTTGATATCATCACGTGGGTACTTGGAGCTATTAACTCTATCTCCATCCTTTGCAAGTCATACAAAATGGGCATTTGTGTTAACAACATTGCACTCGTACCCGCATATGATCTTCTACTTAATGCGTCAGCTACCACGTTTACTTTTCCAGGATGATATTGGATGGTGTGATCGTAATCTTTCAACAGCTCGAGCCAACGTCGTTGTCGCATGTTGAGTTCTTTTTGGGTGAAGAAATATTTGAGGCTTTTATGATCTGTATAGATCTCCACTTTCTCCCCATACAGGTAGTGTCTCCAGATCTTTAATGCGAAAACAACTGCTGCCAACTCCAAAACATAAGTAGGATAATTCCTCTCATATTCTTTGAGTTGTCGCGAGGCATAGGCTATGACTTTCCCATGTTGCATGAGAACACATCCTAACCCTTTGCCTGAAGCATCGCTGTAGATAACAAATCCATCCGAACCAGGTGGTATTGTTAGATCAGGTGCCGAAATGAGTCTCCTCATGAGCTCTTGAAAACTCTTCTCATAATTCTCACTCCAACCGAATTTTGTATCTCTACGAGTCAGCTGAGTTAACGGAGTAGAGATTCGAGAAAATCCTTCCACGAATCTCAGATAATAACCAGCTAAGCCCAGAAAGTTACGTACTTCGGTCACCGACTTCGGTTGTTCCGAACTTTGTATTGCTTTAATTTTCGCCGGGTCAACATATACTTTCTGGTGTGATTTTCAATTCTAACCTAAGCGTCTATTTATAGAAAAATGCTAGAACGCCATAGGAGACAAAAATAATAAAATAATATTATTTATATACATTTCTTCTACGCATGCAATATCAGACCATCTAGCATGCCATTCTTGAAAAAAATCCCAGCAGCCCAAATGTTAAAACAAAAGTGGGTCCCACCCATAATTTAATAAAAATCATTTTATTTTCCGAAACTTCAGCAATTCATAGAAAATATCCCGTTTATCAAAAAAATACGAATTTTGTGTCCATTTCACACGAAATCGAATTTTCTACAACTTTGTAGCTTTGAGTTTTTCCAAATTCCAAACAGAAAACATCCAAAATCCATAAACGGATGATTTTTAATACCTCCATTTCGACAAAATACTGATAAAAACCTTAGCATTAATTCCTTCATTTATAAACACATAAAATAAATAAATCCATCATTTATATCCACATAAATTAAATATTTCCTTATTATATAAATTAATAATTAATTATTTACAAATAATATTACAGAATCACAATTATGACAACCAGGCCGTTCCTAGGAAAGATGTGGCTTTCCAATAAGGATTTCTCCTTCTCGACGCCAAGAATTAGGTGACCAAACCTCTCCTCGACGAGAACTTTCTAGACATTACCAATAATGCTTTATCTAATAATATTATTCAAATAATATGAATTATTGATCCGATAATGAGAAATAATAATGCGTTGACAATTATTGAAACAACAATAATATAAAATATCAACGCAACAATTATTGAATCAATAAAATAAAATATTGAGCGATAATTACTGTAACAATTATTGAGTAGTGCCTTCTTACGTAAGAATCAATAATTCAACAATACTGTGCAATACCAGGTGTCTTCTTTGTGCAACCACGCCAGATTCGTATTTTAACCACCAGGTATTCCAACAGTGTTAACAGTAATAATTACGTCGTTATTTATAAAAACTCAAACTTTGTCATTTTCTTCATCCGACAGTTATTCTGTTGTAGGGCCCATAAATGACTGCGCCATCGTAAGGATATTCCCGACAAAAGAATATTCCACGACCAAACGAATATTCCCCGACAACAATGATTATTTTATAACCACTTGCTTATTTTATAAAATTTGCACATTTCCCCCATAACCAAAGTATTATATCAAATTATCACCTTATTATTCACAATAATAAATAGAGGAAATTCGATTTAATTCATAATAAGTTGGGGTCTTACAACCTCTTCTCCTTATGAAATTTCATCCTCGAAATTGACGTACGTACCTGGTGTTTCGAAAAGGTGAGGGTACCTCGCTTTCATTTCTGATTCCAACTCCCATATCATTTCCTTAATAGCATGGTTCCTCCACGAAACCTTAACTTGTGGTATAACCTTGGTGCGTAGGACATACTCTTTCCTATCCAAGATCTTAACAGGTACCTCTTTGTACGTTAAATCTTCGGCTATCTCGTCTAGTTCTAACGCAATAATATGGTTTGGGTATTTCACATATTTACGAAGCATAAATATGTGAAAAACATTATGAACACGAGACATGCTTGGAGGTAATTCGAGTCTATAGGACACATTTCCTATTCGGTCAATAATCTCAAATGGACCAACAAATCGTGGATTGAGCTTTCCTCTCTTCCCAAATCTTGTAACTCCCTTCCATGGAGCAATACGTAATAGTACATGATCTCCAATATTAAATTTCACGTCCTTTCGATGAAGATCAGCATAACTCTTTTGTCGATCTTGTGAGGTGTGAATACGTTGTCGAATCATTTGGATCTTTTCTATAGTCGTGCGTACCAACTCTGGTCCCAACAATGTTGCTTCACCCACCTCATCCCAACATACTGGAGAACGACACTTTCGTCCATACAATGCCTCGAACGGAGCCATGCCTATACTTGCTTGATAACTGTTGTTGTAGGAGAATTCCACCAGTGGCAAGTACTTATCCCAACTTCCTTTGAAATCTAGGACACAGAGTCTTAATAGATCTTTAAGAGTTTGAATAGTCCTCTCTGATTGTCCGTCCGTTTGAGGATGGTATGCTGAACTTAATCGTAAATCCGTGCCCATAGCTTTCTACAAGCTAACCCAAAATCTTGAAGTGAATCTTGGGTCACGATCCAAAACTATGGATACTGGCATGCCATGTAATCTCACAATCTCATTCACGTACATACGAGCAAGACGTTCAAGGGAATAAGTCTCACGTATTGGCAAGAAATGAGCAGACTTGGTTAATCTATCAACAATAACCCAAATCGCATCTATGCCTTGAGAAACTTTGGGAAGACCTATAACGAAATCCATGGTAATGTGTTCCCACTTCCATTTCGGAATCTCAAGTGGTTGCAATGGACCCTTTGTCACTTGATGCTCCGCCTTTACATGTTGACAGGTTAAACACCTCGAGATAAACTCTGCGATCTCTCTCTTCATATTATTCCACCAAAATGTATGTCAAAGATCATGATACATTTTGGTACTCCCAAGATGGATTGCAAATGGGGTGTTGTGTGCCTCCATCATTATTCTATGCTTCAAGTCAGAATCGTTAGGAACGCAAAGTCTAGAGTTGACTCGAAGTATTCCTTCTTCATCGATTCTTGCTTCTGGAACAACACCTTCTTGCACTTTCTTCTTCATACGCATCATCCCTAGGTCCGTAGCTTGAGCAGCTTTAACTTTATCGATTAAAGTCGGTTCTACTCGTATATTCGCCATCATCACGTGGGTCCCTGAAGTCTTTAACTCAATCTCTATCCTTTTTAAATCATACAAAATGGGTCTTTGTGTTAACAACATCGCACTAGTACCCGCATACGATCTTCTACTCAATGTGTTAGCTACTACGTTTGCTTTTCCAGGATGGTATTGAATGGTATGATCGTAATCTTTCAACAGCTCGAGCCAACGTCATTGCCGCATGTTGAGTTCCTTTTGGGTGAAGAAATATTTGAGGCTTTTATGATCTGTATAGATCTCCACTTTCTCCCCATACAGGTAGTGTCTCCAGATCTTTAATGCGAGAACAACTGCTGCCAACTCCAAAACATGAGTAGGATAATTCCTCTCATATTCTTTGAGTTGTCGCGAGGCATAGGCTATGACTTTTCCATGTTGCATGAGAACACATCCTAACCCTTTGCCTGAAGCATCGCTGTAGATAACAAATCCATCCAAACCAGATGGTATTGTCAGAACAGGTGCCGAAATGAGTCTCCTCACGAGCTCTTGAAAACTCTTCCCATAATTCTCGCTCCAACTGAATTTTGTATCTCTACGAGTCAGCTGAGTTAACGAAGTAGCGATTCGAGAAAATCCTTCCACGAATCTCCGATAATAACCAGCTAAGCCCAGAAAGCTACGTACTTCGGTCACCGACTTCGGTTGTTCCCAACTTTGTATTATTTTAATTTTCCCCGGGTCGACAGATACTTCTTGTTTTGACACCACGTGCCCAAGGAATGCTACTTCCTCAAGCCAAAACTCGCATTTCTTCAGCTTGGCATATAGCTTGTTATCACGAAGCCTTTGCAGTTCCAGCTTTAAATGGTGTTCATGATCTTCACGGCTTTTGGAATAGATGAGGATGTCATCAATAAAGACAACAACGAACTGATCCAAATATTCCTTGAATACACGGTTCATCATATCCATGAAAGCAGCAGGAGCATTAGTCAATCCAAAAGACATGACTAAGAATTCATAATGCCCGTATCGAGTTCTGAAGGCAGTCTTTGGAATATCCTTAGTTTTAATCTTCAGCTGATGATATCCAGAACGAAGATCGATCTTTGAAAAGAATTGTGCTCCTTTCAACTGGTCGAACAAGTCATCAATGCGAGGTAGCGTATACCTATTCTTGATGGTGATATGGTTCAATTCTCGGTAGTCAATACAAAGTCGCATACTCCCGTCTTTCTTCTTTTCGAATAACACAGGAGCACCCCAAGGAGATGAACTAGGACGAATGAAACCGATGTCCAACAACTCCTGAAGTTGGACCTTTAACTCTTGAAGTTCAATAGGAGCCATTCGATATGGGGTTTAAAAATGGGCTTTGTACGGGTTCAAGGTCAATAAAGAATTCAACTTCACGTTACGGGTAGACCGGAAGTTCTTGAGAAATCGTCCAGAAATTCACTAACAACAGAAATATTATTCAAATCTGACGTGTTTTTGTTCAAGTCCGTGACATAGGCTAAGAAAGCTTGACATCCGTTTTTCAATAAATGAATAGCTTTATGGCTTGATATGATAGTGATTGACTTTAGTGGTTTGGTTGTTTGAATTCGCATAATAGGTTGGTTAGGAATATGAATTAAAAACCTTACGAAAATAATCAATTTTAGCATGATGCGTGGTTAACCAATCAATCCCTAAAATCACATCAAATGCAAGAATTTTCAACGAAATAAGATCGACAGGTAATGTGATGGTACCAACTTGAATCAAGCAAGATTTATAAACATCAGATGTAATGAAAGTTTCTCCTAACGAAGTCTCCACTGATAAATCAAAGTCTAATTTCTCCGCAGTCAAGTTTAAACGTTGAGCACAAGCAGGAGAGATAAAAGAATGTGTAGAACTAGTATCTAGTAAGGTATAAACATCGTAAGAGTTTATGATAAGCTTACTCGTGATCACCTCTTCGGGTTCCTTGCGTTTTGGCCAGTCACGACAAACGCTCTTCCAGGAACCGCTGATTTTGACTTATCCGGGACAGCCTTTGGAGTCACCATCCCCGTTGAACTTGGTTTCGCAACTAGACAATCTCTAGCTATATGACCTTTCTTTCCACAGTTATAACACACCTTGGATTATTGTGGGCAGTTTGGGCTGATGTGTCCCTCTTTCCCGCATTTGTAATAAACGACCGGTGCTCGTTCCCCTCCCCTAGAAACAGTTGATGTTTGTGCTGGCGTCTTCACGTTACCATTGTTGTACCTTCTCTTTTTGAAATCTTCTCCCGACTCGCTCCTTCTATTATTACGGCCACGATTACCACCAAAGTGGTTACCACTTTTGTCTGAATGTTTTCCTCCCTGCTGGTTTTTATTGCTCCGATGACCGCTGCCATCGGTATGACACTGGTTGTGTTCCCTTAGTTGAACATACTCATTATCTCACTCTAATAATTGAGCCCTGTTTACAACATCTGAATATAAAGAAAATTTATGAGAGATAAGATATTGTCGAATCTCGGGTTTTAGACCTCTTAGAAACATCCTTGTCATTCGTTCCTCATTCTCTACCGAATGAGGTGCAAACCTGGATAACTCAAATGAACTTCGCTTCATATCTTTGGGACACGTCATGTTTGTCTGTTCGATCGATAAACTCTAACTCCTTCATATGACGAATACTTTCAGGAAAGTACTTGTCATTGAATAGTTTCTGAAACGTTTCTCAAGACATATTGAGTGCGGCAGGCTGGGTACGCTTCACAGACTCCCACCAGTAGTCTGCCTCACCGTTGAACATAAAGGTGGCGAATGGAACCTTCTGTTCCTCCGTGCATTCCAAGACATTGAATATCTTGGTAATTTGCCTGACCTGCATTTTCGCCTTGATCGGATCCGGCTTTCCAATAAATTCTGGTGGTCCCAACTCCTTGAACTGCTTGGCTGTGACAGACCGCGCGTTGCTATCACTTCCACCCGTATTTTGTACACGAGTTTCCCTCATCTGATTTTGTATGAACTACAAAAAGCTCATAAATATTCCATCATTCATCGTTTGCTCGGTAGTGTTATTTACAGGAGGAATATTGCCTTCCTATTGTACGTTCTCCTGTTTTGTGAGTAAAGGTTGTTCCACAGTCTCATACACTCCATTGTTAACGTTCTCAGCAACCATTCTTAAATACTGCCATAAAACAAGGGTTAATTAAAAAAATTAACATATCACATAATATCACTATATTATAACCGACCAACAAATAAGATTAGGTAGGACATACTAGTGAAAGATTTACTCATCTATCCCCTCCTAGTTCTATTCCCCGATCTCCTCCAGAGACCATATCCCTAAGCTCTGATACCAAATGTGACGCCCCCAAAATAGGTATACATCACCCATTCTGAGTCGCCAAATACATGGTACAGAAATAAATACAACTTCATGTCTACAATTGTAAATGCGAGAATACGACAACGCCTATACTGTGAGTTTGAATACAAATATTGTCTAATAGACAGTATACAAACTCAAAAAGAGTCCTCATTAAAATATTTGATATTCTATTTTACAAAATAGTGAGGACTACTAAAACAACTATCTTGAATCATCACTCCATACCCCGGCTAGTACCTGCTAAATTATCTCCTCCTGAGAAGAACAATGGAATAAAAAGGAAAAAGGTGAGCTCAACTAGCCCAGTAAAGAATATTATGACTAAGATAATATACAACAAATTATCATTAGTCTTGAACAGAGAAAAATCTGATAAAATATAATAGACAACAAGTTTTAGATCAACAACTGCAGCGGAAACATCAATCCATTAGAAGAGTCAAGTAGTAGAAAGAATTCTACTATCTTCTAAGATTTAAAAAGTCCAACATCAATATTTTATCCTGTAACATCAATCAATATACATCTTGAATCAAATATTCATCTTTGCACTACAGCCAAAGATATTCATTTTAGATCACCAGGTTAGTCATGTTCATCTCAACACTGTTCATCTTTGCACTACTGGGCCAAAGATATTCATCGATTAATCATTCATTTTTTACTACGGGCCAAAGATATTCAATAATATCATCATTTAGACCGAGGATGATGAAAAATATCTTAAAGAAAATGAATCCATGAGATAAAAGAACAAATATTAGAGATTCGTATTACAGTTTATCCAAGTTCAATAATACTCCATAATAACCAATTATGAAGCAGAATTCAAAAATAAAGATCAAAACATGGATACAATCAAAGATAGTAACCATAATAGACATCTTAGATAAAAAGAAAAATTTTCATTTTTTGGTGAATAGTGCCGTATTCGTGAATTGTGTCGTATATGTGAATAGTAATCCCGACAGAAAAAGTTTCAAATTTGATAAAAATTTCAGACCAATATTTCGGCATAATGATATTGAAAGAAATAATATCATTTACGAAGAAAATAACACCCCTTACCTCAAAATAACTATACTTCTTACTGAATTTCGGATATAGTGCTGACAGAAACTTGCACTGAATAGCAACTCTCAAAGTATCAAAATACACTCGATAATCTAGAGAGAAAGAAAACTTATTTCTAGTGTGATTTTCAATTCTAACCTAAGCGTCTATTTATAGGAAAATGCTAGAACGCCATAGAAGACTAAAATAATAAAATAATATTATTTACATACATTTCTTCTACGCATGCAATATCAGACCATCTAGCATGCCATTCTTGAAAAAAATCCCAGCAGCCCAAATGTTAAAACAAAAGTGGGTCCCACCCATAATTTAATAAAAATCATTTTATTTTCCGAAACTTCAGTAATTCATAGAAAATAGCCCGTTTATCAGAAAAATACGAATTTTGTGTCCATTTCACACGAAATCGAATTCTCTACAACTTTGTAGCTTTGAGTTTTTCTAAATTCCAAACAAAAAACATCCAAAATTCATAAACGGATGATTTTTAATACCTCCATTCCGACAAAATACTGATAAAACACCTCAGCATTAATTCTTTCATTTATAACCACATAAAATAAATAAATCCATCATTTATATCCACATCAATTAAATATTTCCTTATCATATAAATTAATAATTAATTATTCATAAATAATATTACCTAATCACAATTATGACAACCAGGCCATTCCCAGGAAAGAGGGGGCTTTCCAATAAGGATTTCTCCTCACTGGCGCGCAATTAGATGACCAAACCTCTCATTGACAGAACTTTCTAGACATTGCCAATAATGCTATCTAATAATATTATTCAAATAATATGAATTATTGATCTGATAATGGGAAATAATGTGCAGTGACAATTATTGAAATAAAATATCAACGCAGCAATTATTGAATCAATAAAATAAAATATTGAACAGTAATTATTATAACAATTATTGAGTAGTGCCTTTCTTACGTAAGAAGTATATCAAATTATCACCTTATTATTCACAATAATAAATAGAGGAAATTCGATTTAATTCATAATAAGTTGGGGTCTTACAACATCTCCTCCTTATGAAATTTCATCCTCGAAATTGACGTACGTACCTGGTGTTTCGAAAAGGTGAGGGTACCTCGCTTTTATTTCTGATTCCAACTCCCAGGTCATTTCCTCAATAGCATGGTTCCTCTACAAAACCTTAACTTGTGGTATAACCTTGGTGCGTAGGACATGCTCTTTCCTATCCAAGATCTTAACATGTACCTCTTCGTACGTTAAATCTTCTGCTATCTCTTCTGGTTCTAACGCAATAATATGGTTCGGGTCTTTCACATATTTATGAAGCATAGATATATTAAAAACATTATGAACACGAGACATGCTTAGAGGTAATGCAAGTCTATAGGCCACATTTCCTATTCGGTCAAGAATCTCAAATGGACCAACAAATCATGGATTGAGCTTTCTTCTTCCCCCAAATCTTGTAACTCCATTCCATGGAGCAATACATAAAAGTACATGATATCTAATATTAAATTTCACGTCCTTTCAATGAAGATCACCATAACTCATTTGTCGATCTTGTGAGGTGTGAATACGTTGTCGAATCATTTGGATCTTTTCTGTAGTCATGCGTACCAACTCTGGTCCCAACAATGTTGCTTCACGCACCTCATCCCAACATACTGGAGAACGACACTTTCGTCCATACAATGCCTTGAAATCTAGGACACAGAGTCTTAATAGATCTTCAAGAGTTTGAATAGTCCTCTCTGATTGTCCGTCCGTTTGAGGATGGTCTCTTTGAATCAATCGTAAATCCGCGCCCATAGCTTTCTCTCAAGCTAACCCAAAATCTTGAAGTGAATCTTGGGTCACGATCCAAACTATGGATCTTGGCATGCCATGTAATCTCACAATCTCATTCACGTCACATACGAGCAAAAGGCGTTCAAGGGAATAAGTCTCACGTATCGGCAAGAAATGAGCAGACTTGGTTAATCTATCAACAATAACCCAAATCGCATCTATGCCTTGAGAAACTTTGGGAAGACCTATAATGAAATCCATGGTAATGTGTTCCCACTTCCATTTTGGAATATCAAGTGGTTGCAATGGACCCTTTGGCACTTGATGCTCCGCCTTTACATGTTGACAGGTTAAACACCTCGAGATAAACTCTGCGATCTCTCTCTTCATATTGTTCCACCAAAATGTATGTCGAAGATCATGATACATTTTGGTACTCCCAGGATGGATTACAAACGGGGTGTTGTGTGCCTCCATCATGATTCTATGCTTCAAGTCAGAATCGTTAGGAATGCAAAGTCTAGAGTTGACTCAAAGTATTCATTCTTCATCGATTTTTGCTTCTGGTACAGCACCTTCTTGCACTTTCTTCTTCATACGCATCATCCCCAGGTCCATAGCTTGAGCAACTTTAACTTTATCGATTAAAGTCGGTTCTACTCGTACATTCGACATCATCACGTGGGTCCCTGTTGCCTTTAACCCAATTTCCATCCTTTATAAATCGTACAAAATGGCCAGTCATGACAAACGTCCTCCCTTGAACCACCGACTTTGTTTTGTCCATAGTCGCCTTTGGTGTCACCGCCCCAGCTGTACATGACTTCGCTATCGGACAAAACCGGGCTATATGACCGTCTTTTGCACAACTAAAACATACCTTGGAAGGCTGTGAATAGTTTGGACTTATGTGTCCCTCCTCTCCGCATCTGTAGCATCTAACTGGCGGACGTTCTCCTCCCCTAGAATTTGTTGTTGTTGCTGGTGCTGCTGTTGATGTCTTCCCATCGTTGTTGAATCTCCTCTTTCTGAAATTTCCACTTGACTCACATCTCCTATTATCATGGCCACGATTACCACCCGAGTGGTTACCGCTTTTGCCTGTATTCTTTCTTCCCCGCTGGTTATCATTGCTCCAATGACTGCTGTCACCGGTATGACCCTGATTGTGGTCCCTGGGTTGAGCATACTCATTATCCCGTTCTAATAATTGAGCCCTGTTTATAACATCTGAATATAAAGAAAATTTTTGAGAGATAAGATATTGTCGAATCTCGGGTTTTAGACCTCTCAGAAACATCCTCGTCATTCGTTCCTCATTCTCAACCAAATGAGGTGCAAACCTGGATAACTCTGCAAACTTCGCCTCGTACTGGGACACCGTCATGTTATTTTATTCCAGTCTGATAAAATCTACCTCCTTCATATGACGAATACTTTCAGGAAAGTACTTATCATTAAACAGTTTTTGAAACGTTTCCCAAGACATGCTGAGTGCGGCAAGCTGGGTACGTTTCATAGACTCCCACCAGTAGTCTGCCTCACTACGGAACATAAAGGTGGTGAATCGAGCCTTATGTTCCTTCGTGCATCCCAAGATATCGAATATCTTGGTAATTTGCTTGACCAACGTTTTTGCCTTAATCGGATCCGGCTTTCCCACAAATTCTGGTGGTCCCAACTAGCCTCAGCTATATTCTCATTTCCTGAAGAGAACAATGAAAGCAAATGGTGAGCTCAACTAGCCCAGTAAAGAATATTATGACTAAGATAATGCAGAATAAATTATCGTTAGCCTTCAACAGTGTTAAACTAATAAAATACAATAGACAATAATTTTAACTACAGCGGAACAAACAATGCATTAGAAGAGTCAAATAGAGCATGATATCTACTATCTTCTATGATTTAAAAGTTCATCATCAATATTTTATCACTGTAGCACAACTCAATAAATAATCCACATCATCGAATTATCCATGCACTACGGGCCAAGGATATTCGTTACTATCACATCCACGAATTATCCATGCACTACGGGCCAAGGATATTCGTTATTATCACCAATGGTTATGATCATGCCAACAACTGTCCATCAATGCACTAAGGGCCAATGAAAACTTTTATCACTTCATTTGTAATATTATAAGTCATTATTATACCGATACATAATTCCTAGTCATAATCATACCAATCAATAGTCCATCTATGCACTACGGGCCAAAGATGACTTTCATCACAATATAAGCATGAGGATGATGACAATGATATAAGCATCAATCAAACGAAATCAAGGATAAATATTAAAGATTTTTAATTTATCCAGAGTTTAAAAATGTCCAAATTGTTAACATGATAACTGCTTTGTGGGGTAAAATTTAAGAATAATATTCATGTATCAAAAATAATTTGGACAGAAAAAAAAATCAATTTTTATCGTGAATAGTACCCCGTGAATAGTACCCCGTGAATTGTACTTCAGCATGAAAAGATTAAAATTTAACAAGAATGTTCAGAAAAATATCCTTGTGAAACGATAGTAGATGAAGCGCAAATTTCAAGAATATTCTACTAATTTCAAGGAGTATAGAAGCAATACTTATCAACATAAGTGTAGAATTAGGAATATGAAACGAAATAATATTACATACATATTACAGAGTATGGAAGAAAATATTATTTCTTAAAAATACTGAACAAAATAATATCCCTTACCTTAAAAGGAGAGTACTTCCGACTGATATAGCGGGGATAATCTTGAAGAAAACTTGTACTATTTTCTACACTAAAAACTTCCTTAAACTCAAAAGAAATACGCTCAATATTATAGAAAAAGAATTCTATGATTCTGGTGTGATTTTCATTTCTAAACTAAGCATACTATTTATAGGAGAATGGCAGGATACTATTTAGGAAAAAGAATCACGGACGCAAAGTGGGAATCACGAACGAATTTTTTTTGAGAATTCATAGACGAATTCTGAAAATTTTTGATTTTACTATGTAGCACTATGCAAACACTGTGAGATCCCGAATTTTATGAAATAAAAGTATTCAATTTTCTTATATAATTATTCTATTTAGTAAATGGTTAAATTGATAAAAGGTTAAAGTTAAGGGTGATGTTTGAAAATTTTTCAAAGTAAGAAAGTTGTCATAAAATACTCGGTGGTAAAAGTACAGTAATACGCGTGGTTGCATAGTAGCACACGGTATTAATTATTGATGCTTACGTGATAAGTCACTCAGTTATACTCAATTATTGCTACAATAATTGCTGCATCATATATTTCATATTATTGATTCAATTATTGTCACAGTATCATCTGTATAATATGTTATATTATTAAATCAATAATTGAGACGACAAAGTTATTCATATTATTATTTGCAATATTGACAATATCTAGAAGTTCTGTCAAGGAGAGGTTTGGTCACTTAATTACGCGCCAATAAGGAGAAATCCTTATCGGAAAGCCCCCTCTTTCCTGGGAACGACCTGGTTGTTAAATATTGTGAGTTATAATATTAATGATGAAATAAGTTTGTGTTGATTAAAGATGAAATTGATAGTTCCATTGTGTGGGAATTATTAGTGTTAGTGGAAATCGACATTTATTTCGATGATAATTGATGTTTGGAAGTTATATTGACCAATCGGATAATTAATCGGATAAATGAGCAATTAATTGCTATTAATTCACATGATTATAATTATTTATTCATATGTGTGTACTATTGATTCACATTCTTGTACTATTAAGGGAGGTGGTGCAATATTGATAATACTTGTATGACTAAATTAAAAATGGAGGTATAGATGGAGGTACTATACTGTAATTCGTATTTTCATATGTCTAGAACTATTGAGTCACATGATTTACTATTGATTCACATGATTTACTATTAGGGGAGGTAGTGCAAGTTTGATAATACTTGCAGGACTAAATTAAAAATGAAGAAAAATAGAATGGCATTATACTGTAATATTTTGAACCCCAAAATGTTCAATTATCGAAACTATATTTTCATATAAATAGAAGCTCATTCTTCCTTCATTTTTCACCAATTAACTAAAGCTATAGAGCAATTATTATAGAGAGAAATTATAGAGAGAAAGAATAAGAGAAGTCTGCTACCTCACTATTCCAGTATCCAATTTTCTTCTAAGGTAAGGGGTATTATTTCTTTTGTATTCATGAAGAGAGCTATTGTTATTCTATTTCTTATTATTATGTTGGAATAACATGTCTATGCGAAGTATCGCATACATGGTGAAATTCTTCTGTTATTCCATTCCTTATTATTCTGTTGGAATAACATGTCTGCATGCGATTCTTCATCGTATGCACGGTGAATTCTGTTGTTATTCCATTATTTATTATTACATTGGAATAACTTTATCTGCAATGCGATCTATCGCATGCACGTGAATTCTGTTGTTATTCCATTCTTTATTATTACATTGGAATATCTTTGTTTGTGCGGATTACGCATGACCTAGTTCCGCTTCTTTATTATTACGCTTGGAATATCCTATTTGTGCGAATTACGCATGACACGGTTCCATTCTTTATTATTACATTGGAATAACTTTTTATACATGTGGATTACTGGCATGCATGGTGAATGATCCTTCGTATTCATTCTTTATTAAATTGTGGAAATGATCATGTCACTTGGATTCTGCATAATGGTGAAAATCCATTTGCGAGTTTAAAGATATTCTATTATACTTGTATGAGATATCATTTATTTTGTACTTGTCATGAAATATCATTTTCTTTGGTATTTTTTCTTTTACGAGTTACTATTCACCCGATTACTATTCACTCTAGTATTATTCACTCAGGTATTTGGGGCACTTTTCGTGCCGGAGTACTATTCACGAGTTACTATTTATAGGTTACTATTCACCCGATTACTATTCACTCTAGTATCATTCACTCGGGTATTCGGGACACTTTTTATGTCGGGGTACTATTCCCGAAGTACTATTCACCTGAAAAATATATTTCTTTTCTGTCCAAATTATTTTCCTCATTGGCCGTAGTGCATTGATGGACAGTTGTTGGCATGATCATGACAATTGATGAATATACGAATATCCTTGGCCCGTAGTGCATGGATAATTTGTGGTCGTGATATTAATGAATATCATTGGTCGTAGTGCATGGATGATGTGGTTTATTTATTAAGCTGAGTCTCAGTGATAAAAGTGATGAAAAACCTTTTAAATCATAGAAGATAGTAGATTTTATTCTCTACTTGACTCTTCTAATGGATTGCTTATTCATTTAGCAGCTTAAACTTGATGTTTATTATATTTTATCGATCCTAACACTTTGTTGAAGGCTAATGATAATTTATTCTGCATTATCTTAGTCATAATATTTCTTACTGGGCTAGTTGAGCTCACCCTTTCTTTCACTATTCTATTCAGGAAATGAGAACGTAGTCGGGACTAGTCGGGAAACGGAGTGACGGTCCAGATGATAGCATTAGTAGTCCTCACTATTCTATTAAATAGTGTGACAATAAATGTAATGAGGATTCCATTGAGTGTGGATATTGTCTAGATGACAATATTCTTATAAAAACTCTTAGATTATGTTTTGTCATATTTTACACGACTATTGTATAATTAAGTTGTATTTGAATTATGTACCATATTTTTGGCGACTCAAGATGGGTGATGTATACCTATTTTGGGGGCGTCACAAATGTAAGACCCCAAATTATTAATAAATGAAATTTATTTTCCTCTATTTATTATTTTGAAATAGTAAGGGCTGATTTGATTAATGTGGATAGTTATGGGTAAAATACGCAAATATTTGAATAAGCAAGTGGTTATAAAATATTCATTATTGTTATTAGGGAATATTCGTTTGGTGGTGGAATATTAAATCTTTGTCAGGGAATATTAAATGCGACGGTAGCGATCTTTGTGGGGCCCCATAACTGAGCGATTGGATGAAAGAAAACGAAAATATAAGTTGTTTATAAATAACTTGGCGTAGTTATTCTGAATTATCTTGTTGGAATACCGGTGGTTAAAACACACTAATACTGGCGTTGTTGAGCGATGCAAGCGGTACACACAATTATTGATTCTTACGTGAAAGGCACTACTCAATAATGGTTACGATAATTCTTTATTCAAAGATTTTATTGATTTAATAATTGTTCTTCGTTGATATTTTATATTCTTTGTTGTTTGATAATTGTCATTACACGGTATTTTTCATTATCGAAGCAATAATTCATATTATCTGAATAATATTATTAGATAACATTATTGGCAATGTCTAGAAAGTTTTGTCTAAGGAGAGGTTTGGTCACCTAATTGCTTGGCGCCATGAAGAGAGAAATTCTTATTAAAGCCCTCTTTCTCAGGAGCGGCACGATTGCAAGATCTTGTGATTACGTAATATTATTTGTGAATAATTAATTATTGATTTATATGATGAGGAAAATATTGATTTTATGTGGATATAGATGGAGAAAATTTTTAATGTGACAATTGTTGAAAATTAATATTTTATCTTTTTACGATAAAATAATTCATTTAAATATATTATTTTAATAATATATTAACGGTGATATTTTATAATAAATGTGGGATATATGAGTATATGAGGAGGAAGAGTATTTTTGTGGTAATAAATGTTTAACACATATTTTGTGTGTTGGTGGACACAATTATTAATAGAAATTTGATTATAACACAATAAAATCGCTTGGTTTGTGGATTTCGGTCAATTTCTGTTTGGAATTTGGAAAAACTTTCTTCTGTAAAGTTGTAGAGAATTGAATTTCCTATAATAAATTGCGAGATTTAAATTTTCTGACAAAAGGGCTATTTATTATGAATTATTGAAGTTTCGAAGTTTCGAAATAATTGATTTTTGGGAGTTTTAATTAATTATTTTGAGAAAAACGTTTTTGGTGAGTTTGTGAACCTCATTTAACATGTGCTATGGCTGAAATTAGATTTCAAAGGTGGGCTAAGGAATTTTGTTTATAAATAATATTATTATATTCAATTTTCTACTTTGGTGTTACAAGCGATTTCCTATAAATAGGGTCTTTAGGTTAGAATTGAAAATCACACCGGCTGAAGTTTTCTCTCTATATATTATCGGCGTATTCTTGTGAGTATTTTGAGTATACTTTGAGTATTGCTATACTGGTGCAAATTCAAGTCATAGCTTTATATCAGGTGTTTCATTTAGAAGTATTGTCTTTTCGAGGTAAGGGATGTTATTTTTTTTTCAAATGATATTATTTCTTCAATATCATTATCTTTGAAATATTGGTTGGAACTTTTTATCAAATTTAGAACTTTTTTATGTCGGGTTACTATTCATGAGTTCTTATTCACGATTTACTATTCACGAGTTCTTATTCACGAGTACTTATTCACGAGTTACTATTCACGAGTACTATTCACGAGCGTG
Organism: Panax quinquefolius; assembly: GCA_020205615.1. Lineage (NCBI taxonomy): Eukaryota > Viridiplantae > Streptophyta > Magnoliopsida > Apiales > Araliaceae > Panax > Panax quinquefolius. Next base: position 130,822,516 of record CM035162.1, on the reverse strand, counting down.
ATGATGTTTTTTGTGAAATTTCTATCTTTTGGTATCGAGATTACTATTCACGTATCTGCACTATTCACGTATCTGACACTTATTCACGAATCTGACCTATTCATAGAAAAAATGAAATTTCTTCTTTTGTCCAAAATATCTATTATGGATACTAGCTTTGATTGTATCCATGTTTTGATCATTCTTGAATTTTACTCCACTCTGATTACTTATGAAGTATTTTTGAACTTGGATTGTTTAAAATACGAATCCTTAATATTTGTTCTTTTGTTTCACTGGATTCGTTTTCTTTGAAATATTTTTCATCATCCTCAGTCCTAAATGATGATATTATTGAATATTTTTGGCACGTAGTGCAAAGATGAATGATTTCTTGATGAATATCTTTGGCCGTAGTGCAAAAGATGAGCAGTGTTGAGATGAACATGACCTACTGATTAATATCTTTGGCCGTAGTGCAAAGATGAACAGGTGTTTAGATGAACATGACCAACTGATGAATATCTTTGGCACATAGTGCAAAGATGAATATTTGATTCGGATATATATTGATTGATGTTACGGGGATAAAATATCGACGATGAACTTTTAAATTCATATATAGAAGATAGTAGTTTGCATTCTCTACTTAACTCTTACAATGAATTATTATTTCATTGCGAAGATTGATTTAAAAGCGGTTTGTCTATTGTATTCTATTAGATTTTTCCTGTTGGAGACTAACGATAATTTGTTGTATATTATCTTAGTCATAATATTCTTTTTCTTGGGCTAGTTGAGCTCACCCTTTTCCTTTTTGTTCCATTTTTCTTCTCGGGAGGCGAGAATGTAGCGAGTCTTAGTCGGGTATGGAATGAAGGTTCTAGAGAGAGTTGTTTAGTAGTCCTCACCATTTTTGTAAAATAATGTATCAATAATTATGATGGGGATTTATTTGCGTGTGGATATTGTCTAGATGGCAATATCTCGTATTTAAACTCACGATTTATATGTTGTAATAATAAAATTGTAGTTATTTACATACCATGTATTTGGCGACTCGAGAATGGGTTGGATGGAATGGACCTATTTTGGGGGCGTCACGGTTGGTATCGAGCTTAGGGATATGATCTCTGGCGGAGATCGGGGAATAGAACTAGGAGGGAGAGCGAGTAAATCCTTGTTTAGTGTGTCCTACCTAAGCTTATTTGTTAGTTGGTCAAGATATAGGGATATTATGTGATATATTGATTTCCTTAATTAACCCTTGTTTTATGACGATATTTGAGAATGTCGTTGAGAATATTAACGATGGAGTAAATGAGGCCGTGGAGATGCTGTATTTACCAACGAGGAGAACATGCAACAGTGACAATGTACCTCCGGTGAACAACACCACTGAAAGCGAGATGATGAGCGAGGGATGTTTAGAAGCTTTTTTTGCGATTCATGCAAAAATCGGACGAAGGAGACTCGTGTTCAAAATCTGAGGAGGAAATGATAGCAATTCACGGTTTGTCACGACCCAAATAGTTCAAAGAGTTGGGACCACGAATTTAAGGGAAAGCGGATCCGATCGTGGCGGAAACATGGGTGAAACAAATTACCAAGATATTCGATGTCTTGGGATGCGGGAGGAAACAGAAGGTTCCATTCGCCACCTTTATGTTCCGTGGCGGGCGATTCTTGGTGGGAATCGTGAAGCGTACCCATCCAATTACCTTTCGGCGTATCGTAGGAGACATTTGAAGCAGTTCAATGACAAGTACTTCCACGAAAGTATTAAATCATATGAAGGAATTGGAGTTTATTAGATGGAGCGAAATAACATGGCGGTGTCCTAATGCGAGGCGAAGTTCATGAGTTATCGAGGTTTGCACCTCATTTGGTGGAGAATGAGGAGCGTTATGATCACGGATGTTTACGAGAGGTTTGAAACACGGCATACGTCGATATCTCATTTCTCATAAATTTTCTCTCTATTCGGATGTTGTCAACGGGGCTCGATTGTTAGAGGAGATAACGAGATGCGTTCAACCGAGGGACCATAACCGAGGATTATCTGAAGATAGCGATCATCGAATAACGATAACCAAATGGAGAAAGAAGAATACGGACAAAGCGGTAACCACTCTGGTGGTAATCGTGGCCATAAAAATAGAAGAAGCGAGTCGGGAGGAGATTTTAAAAGAGGAGATTCAACAACGACCATGTGAAGGCGTCGGTGCAAGTATGTATTGGTTCCAAGGAGGAGAAAGACCACCGATCGTATGTTACAAATCTGGGAAATAGGGACATATCATTGGCGCCCTAGCGAGTTTAAGGTATGCTATAATTGTGGAAAAGAAGGACATATCGCTCGAGATTATGCGATATCGAAACCAGTCCAATGGGAATGGTGACTCAAAAGGATGTCCCGAAAAAGTCAAAGTCAATCGGTTCTGGAAGGCGTTTGTCGTGGCCGGTCAAAATCTGAGGAACCCGAACGAAGTTAGCACGGGTTAGTTAATTATAAATTCTTGCGAAGTTTATACCTTACTAGATCTGGGTTCTACCCATTCTTTTATCTCTCTTTGCTTGCGCTCAGCGTTTGAACTTGACTACGGAGAAATTAGACTTTGACTTTATTTATGGAGACTCAGTTAGGAGAAACTTTCATTACATCCGTTGTTTAGAAATCTTTCTTGATTCAAGTTGGCACTATCACATTACACCGTTAACCATATTTCTATAGAGATATTTGCTTTTGATGTGATTTTAAGGTTAACTACTCATCATGCCGAAATTGATTACTTTACGTAAGGTTGTTAGTTTTCATATTCTAAGCAACTTTGTTATTCAATTCAAGCAATCAAACCATTGTAGTCAAACATTTTCATATCAAGCCATGAAGTCATTCGTTTATTACGGATGTCAAGTTTTCTTAGTCCATGTTATGGATTTGAATAAAGACACGTCGATTTGAATAATATTCTGTTGTTATTGATTTTCTGGCGTATTTCTGAAGAATTTCTTGGCTTACTCTCCCAGCGATATTAAACTTTGTATCGACTTTAAACCCGTATCTGACAAAACTCATTTCTAAAATCTCATGTCGAATGGCTCTATTGAACTTGGGAGTTAAAAATTCAACTATAGAATTTGGTACACGAGCCTTTATCTGGTGACTTCATTTGTGGAATGCACCGAAGCGGACTCTCGTAGGGGACACCATATTCGTGCGATAGTAAAGCGATAGGTGTCATTGTAACGTCTTATCCAAGGTTGGGATATGAGTCACGATTGAGAACAACCTAAAGTCGATGTCGAAATCGTAGCTTTCAGGCTTAGTTGGTTATTATCGGAGATTCGTTGAAGGATATTCTCGAATCGCTATTCCATTAACGCAATGACTCGTAGAGATACAAAATTCGAATGGAGCGAGGAATGTGGGAAGAGCTTGAAGAACTCGAGAGGAGACTTATTTCACAGACATGTTACGACCGTATGCCATCCTGGAAAAGCGAGCGTGGTAGCGGCGTGTTGAGTAGAAGATCGTATACAATCTGAGTGCGATATTGTCAAAGACTCATTTCATATAATTTACAAATAATAGAGATGGAGATGAAAACTCTAGGTACCCGCGTGATGATATCTGAGTATAATCGACTTTAATCGATAAAGTTAAAAGTTATTCAAGCTACCCACCGGGGTGATGAATTTGAAGAAGAAGGTGCAAGGAGTTGTTATTTCAAAAGCAAGAATCGGAGGAAAGCTCAAACCTTCAATTTATTAATCCATTTGAAATTCTCGATCGAATAGGAACTGTGGCCTATAGACTCATTTTATCGCCAAGTATGACGCGTGTTCATAACGTTTTTCACGTATCGATGTTATGTAAATATGTGGACAACCCGAACCACGTCATTGAGTTAGAACCCGGACGAGATAATAGCCAAGACTTAACGTCGAGGAGGTACTGTCAAGATCTTGGATAGGAAAAGAACATGTCCTATGTGTCTGGGGGTTATACCACAAGTTAAGGTTTTGTGGAGAAACCATGCTATTGAGGAAATGACACGGGAGTTGGAAAGCGGAAATGAAAGCGAGGTATTCTCATCTTTTGAAACACAGAGTACGTACGTCGATTTCGAGACGAAATTTCATAAGGAGGGGAGGTTGTAAGACCCCAAATTATTAATAAATGAAATTTATTTTCCTCTATTTATTATTTTGAAATAGTAAGGGTTGATTTGATTAATGTGGATAGTTATGGGTAAAATCTGAAAATATTTTGAATAAGCAGTGGTTATAAAATATTCATTATTGTCGGGAATATTAGTTTGGTCGTGGAATATTACGTTTGTCGGGGAATATTAAATGCAACGGTATGAGTCTTTTCTGTGGGCCCCATAACGGAAAGCGATTGGATGAAGAAAACGACAAATATAAGTTGTTTATAAATAACAGGCGTAGTTATTCACAGATTATCTTGTTGGAATACCCGGTGGTTAAAACACACTTTATCGCGCGTTGTTGAGCGAGTAGCACTACGGTATTTCACCAATTATTGATTCTTACGTGAAGGCATTACTCAATAATGGTTACGATAATTCTTTATTCGATTCGATTATTTTATTGATTTAATAATTCTTTGCGTTGATATTTTATATTCTTTGTCGTTTGATAATTGTCATTACGGTATTTTCATTATCGAAGCAATAATTCATATTATCTGAATAATATTATTAGATAACATTATTGGCAATGTCTATAAAGTTACATCTACAGGAGAGGTTTAGTCACCTAATTGCCAGCGATGAGAGAAATTCTTATTAGAAAGCCCCTCTTTCACAGGAGCGGCTACGATTGCGATCTTGTGATTACATAATATTATTTGTGAATAATTAATTATTGATTTATATGATGAGGAAAATATTGATTTTATGTGGATATAGATGGAGAAAATTTTTTAATGTGACAATTGTTGAAAATTAATATTTTATCTTTTTACGATAAAATAATTCATTTAAATATATTATTTTAATAATATATTAACGGTGATATTTTTTATAATAAATGTGGGATATATGAGTATATGAGGAGGAAGAGTATTTTTGTGGTAATAAATGTTTAACACATATTTTGTGTGTTGGTGGACACAATTATTATTAGTAAAATTTGATTATAGCACATAAAATCGTCTGTTTGTGGATTTGATCAATTTACATTTGGAATTTGGAAAAACTTTCTTACGCAAAGTTGTAGAGAATTGAATTTCCTATAATAAATCATGAGATTCAATTTTTTCTGACAAAATGGCTATTTATTATGAATTATTGAAGTTTCAAAGTTCAAATAATTGATTTTGGGAGTTTTAATTAATTATTTTGAGAAAAAACGTTTTTGGTGAGTTTGTGAACCTCATTTAACATGTGCTATGGCTGAAATCAGATTTCAAAGGTGGGCTAAGGAATTTTGTTTATAAATAATATTATTATATTCAATTTTCTACTTTGGTGTTCTAAGCATTTCCTATAAATAGGGTCTTGGGTTAGAATTGAAAATCACACCGAAACTGAAGTTTTCTCTCTATATTATCGGCGTATTCTTGTGAGTATTTTGAGTATACTTTGAGTATTGCTATCTGACGGTGAAGTTCAAGTCATAGCTTTATATCCTGTGTTTAACTAGAAATCATTGTCTTTTCGAGGTAAGGGATGTTATTTTTTTCTCAAATGATATTATTTCTTCAATATCATTATCTTTGAAATATTGGTTGGAACTTTTTATCAAATTTAGAACTTTTTCATGTCGGGTTACTATTCATGAGTTCTTATTTACGAGTTACTATTCACGAGTACTATTCATTCTTATTTCATGAAGCGTGATGATGTTTTTTGTGAAATTTCTATCTTTTGGTGTGAGATTACTATTCACGTATACTCGGACTATTCACGTATCGACACTATTCACGAATCTGACACTATTCATAGAAAAATGAAATTTCTTCTTTTTGTCCAAAATATCTATTATGGATACTAGCTTTGATTGTATCCATGTTTTGATCATTCTTGAATTTTACTCCACTCTGATTACTTATGAAGTATTTTTGAACTTGGATTGTTTAAAATATGAATCCTTAATATTTGTTCTTTTGTTTCACTGGATTCGTTTTCTTTAAAATATTTTTCATCATCCTCGGTCCTAAATAATGATATTACTGAATATCTTTGGCCTGTAGTGCAAAGATGAATGATTTCTTGATGAATATCTTTGGCCCGTAGTGCAAAGATGAACAGGTGTTGAGATGAACATGACCTACTGATTAATATCTTTAGCCGTAGTGCAAAGATGAACAGGTGTTTAGATGAACATGACCAACTGATGAATATCTTTGGCCTGTAGTGCAAAGATGAATATTTGATTCCAGATATATATTGATTGATGTTACAAGGATAAAATATCGACGATGAACTTTTAAATTCATATATAGAAGATAGTAGTTTGCATTCTCTACTTAACTCTTCTAATGAATTATTATTTCATTGCGAAGATTGATTTAAAATGGTTGTCTATTGTATTCTATTAGATTTTTCCTGTTGAGACTAACGATAATTTGTTGTATATTATCTTAGTTATAATATTCTTTTCTTGGGCTAGTTGAGCTCACCCTTTTCCTTTTTGTTCCATTTTTCTTCTCGGGGAGGCGAGAATGTAGCGAGTACTAGTCGGGGTATGGAATGAAGGTTCTAGAGAGAGTTGTTTAGTAGTCCTCACCATTTTTGTAAAATAATGTATCAATAATTATGATGGGGATTTATTTGCGTGTGGATATTTTCTAGATGGCAATATCTGTATTTAAACTCACAGTTTATATGTTGTAATAATAAAGTTGTAGTTATTTCTGTACCATGTATTTGGCGACTCAGAATGGGTTGGATGGAATGGACCTATTTTGGGGGCGTCACAACAAACACTATGTTGTACTTTGCAATCAAATAAAATATATTATATTCTATTTATAAAAAGTTTTTTGTTTTATATAAAAAAAATTCTATTTTATTATTATAAAATAAAAACTGAGATAACTTTCTACCGACGATTTTAAAAACTGAGTAAGTGGGAGTCCATGTAATAAACCAAATTTATAACAAATACTTCATGAAAACCCCTTTATTTTTCTCAATTCACTTGGATTCACTAAACACATTTTTAATAACATTTATTCATTATTAATATTATAACTCATAATATTAACAATCAGATCATTTCCGGAAAAGATGGGGCTTTCCGATAAGAACGTCTCCTTATTGACGCGCAATTAGGTGACCAAACCCTTTTCCTCAACAGAACTTTCTAGACATCGTCAATAATGCAAATAATAATATGGATAACTTTGTCGTTTCAATTATTGATTTAATAATATAAAATATTGTGCTGATGATACTGTGACAATAATTGAATCAATAATATGAGATCTTATCAAAGAATTATCGTGGCAATAATTGAATAAAACCGAGTGACTTCTCACGTAAGCATCAATAATCAAAGATATCTTTGTAAATCTTTGTGTGCTACTTATCAACCACGCCATTATCGCATTTCTTTTATCAATGAGTAATTCAACAGATTAACGGTAAAAGTTTTGCCGTTATTTTTATAAAAAGTTATTTACGCTGCTTTTCTAACTCCGACAAGAATTCCGTTAATGGGTCCACTAATGATTATGTCGTAAATATTTAATATTTCTTGATAAAATGAATATTCCCCACTAAACAACTATTTTATGACAAACTTTAACTTACTTTGAAAAATTTATAAATATTACTCACAACTATAACATTATATCAAATTCACACCTTATTATTCAAAAATAATATTTAGAGAAAATTAAATCTTTATTCATAAAAGTTGAGTCTTGCGGTTTTAATTACAAATAAAACTATAATTAAAATATATTGTATTAAAAAGCATAATTAAATAATATATATTATTTATGAATTCAAATTTGATAACATACAAGAATAAATATGTAACTTTATCTATTTAATCAACTCTAAAAATTTGTGGAGATAGTAATTATTATTTAAAAAACTAAAAAAAGATAAGTGTTATTATAATTATCTAGAGGGAGTATCAATGTATTTTACTTAACTATTTTTTATTGTGCTTATTTACAACGATAAATCTTTTTAGAACTGAGGGTGTGATTTCACAACAGCTTGTTGTTCTGTTACACATGTTTAAAAATTGCTTCGTCTTGTATGTACTCTTGTTTTCTGTCTCCTCCCATGATTGGTTAAGGTAAAAATTTACACATTTCTTTATTTTATTTTATATGAGTGGTGTTATAGGATCGGAATACCATAAAGTTAAATAATCAATACAATACAGTGTTGACTTTCAAAGAGAAAAATCATCTTTTGACTTAGGTATCGATATTATGTTAGTCAATTAATTAAATTTAATTTCATACTAACCGCCTACTATCAAAATTTTAATCATTGCGTGTTTGTAAAATTATGATTACTAACCATAAGAATTGATTATATTTGGTCATTTTGTCATTTAATATTTAATGTTAATAATAAATATGTGATTGTGACAAATCTTAATATCCCTTAACCGAAATTAAAATAAAATTTGAGATTTTCAATTTGTAAGTTAATTTAATTGGTTCTTATAATACTAAAGTAATATTGTAAATATTGAATTTGTAAATTAATTTAATTGGTTCTTATAATAATAAAGTAAGATTATAAATATGGCAAAAAGACTATGGTATTATCATAATCTCATGTCCCTTATTATGCTGCTATGTAATGTCTCTGGTTGGGGGTGTTAGTGTTTATAGAAGAAACACAAAATATCAATCTCTTGTGTTTTCAATATTAAGAGTGTGTTAAAGAGGGGAGCAGATCTTCAATCCCTATTTTTCTTGTCTTCTTTATGTTCCTTCACTTAAATTTGATACATACATTTTTACTTAACACCAATTAAATCTGAAATTAAATAAAAGGTTATGTATCAAAATTTAAATGGATACAAGGGGACAAAAAATAATGACACATGATCTGCTTAAGAGTGTCTAATCTTCTTAACATTATAAGAAAATTCTTTTGATAGACATATTTAGGTAGTGAAATATGTCCTTTCAGTACGTCTCATTTATTGGTGACAGTTGTAAGACTCCAACTTTTATGAATAAAGATGAATTTTCTATAAATATCATTTTTGAATATTATGGAATGAATTTGATATAATGTTATAGTTGTGGGTAATATTTATAAATTTTTCAAAATACGCAAGTTGTTATATAATATTCGATTGGTTTGGGAATATTCGTTTTAACAGGGAATATTCAGATAACTAAGACAATCATTGGTGGACCCTAGCGGAATTATTGTTTGGATTGAGAAAACGACAAAAATACTTTATGAAAATAACGGCGGAAGTTTCTACAAGTTAACTCTGTTGAAACACCCGGTGTTAAAAAGAAATACGATGTCTGGCGTAGTTACACAAAGAGTAGCTACCAGTATTGATTATTGATGCTTACGTGAGAAGTCACCGGTTTTGTTCAATTATTATTACGATAATTCTTTGTATAGTATCTCACGTTATTTGATTCAATTATTGTCAATATTTTATAATCAATAATTGAGATGACAAAGTTATTAATATTATTATTTGTAATATTAACGATGTCTAGAAGTTCTGTGAATGAGAGGTTTGGTCACCTAATTGCGCGCCAATGGGGAGAAATCCTTATTGGAAAGCCCCCTCTTTCCTGGGAACGACTTGGTCAATTAATATTGTGAATTATAATATTAATGATAAATGTTGTTAAAAATATTGAGGGATTTATATATATAATATTATGTGTGTGGTGAGTGGAATATATATAATATTATGTGTGTGTGAGTGAAAAATGGTAGAAAAGTAGAATTTTGGTGGAAAAGTGAAAATGGTGGGATGAGAATTAGTATTATATATGTCATGAATTATAAAGGGTGGGGAAGTGATGTGAGACGGGTGGTGTATTTTTTCAATCAATGTGTGGCTATATGTATATTAAATATATATAATTGTATAGCATATGGGTGGGTAATGGTAGTCTTAGTAGATAAAATTTGACAGGTTATTGATTGATTTGTCAAGCTTGAATGTTATTGGCCAATTTTTTCAATCATGCAACATGATTGGCAACTTGTAAATTATAGAGCATTTTAATTAGTCAAGGCTTTTAAAGTGGCATGTGTTCATTTTTTTTTCATTGGCCAACTCTTTGAAAAAGATTACTGATGCGTTGGATCAGTGGAGCTGTGAATCAGCAAATGATTTCGTCTAAATTCCTACTGTACAGTACAATAGTATCCTTCAATTCTCCTATAAATAGAAGCTCATTCCTTCATTATTTCTTACGAATTCACTGAAACTCTAGAGAGAGAACTTATAGAGAAACTATAGAAAAATATTCTGCTACTTCCCTACTCTTATATCCAGTTTCTTTTACGGTAAGGGATATTATTTGTTGTACTCGTAAGGGGTATTATTTCTTTTGTATTCATGAAGAGAACTTCATTATTCCATTATTTATTATTACATTGGAATAACTTTTGTATCACGCCAGCTACCCTATACTTGGTGAAATTCTTACATTATTCAATTCTTTATTATTACATTTGGAATATCCTGCATACATCGTTTTACTCCTACTTCGATTCCATTCTTTATTATTACATTGGAACATCCCGTGCATGCGTTTTGCGTTTCTGGGGACTGATTCTATTATTTATTATTACATTGGAATATCCCATGCATGTGTTTTACGCCGGACCTGGATCTGTTATTTATTATTCTGTTAGAATAACCTGCATGTGCGGTTTATCGCATGCCTGGTGATTTCTTTTGTTATTCCATTCTTTATTATACTCAGTTGGTTAAAGTTTTGGCTTCTATATTCCATGAAATTAGTGGAATATCCTTGATATTTGCGCTTCATCCAGTTTCTTTTCATGGAAATATTCTTCTGAGCATTCTTGAATTTTACTCTACAAAGAAGTATCATGTTGGAAATTTAGACGTTATTGGTTCCTGGATAAATTAATTATTGAATTTGTTTTATTGAATTCTTATATCATTGTCATCATACCCATGTTTATATTACATTGAAAGTCATCACGTGGCACATGGGGCATAGATAGACTTAGTATAATTATGACCGAGGATTAATCGGTATAATCATGGCCAGTAATGTTACAAATGATGTGGTAAAAGTCCTCATTGGCCGTAGTGCATTGATGGACAGTTGTTGGCATGATCATGACCATTGATGAATACACGAATATCCTTGGCCCGTAGTGCATGGATAATTTGTGGTTATGATACTAATGAATATCCTTGGCCGTAGTGTAGGGAAGATGTGGATTATTTATTAAAATTTGAGTCTCGTGATAAAAGTGATGAAAACTTTTAAATCATAAAAGATAGTAGATTTTATTCTCTACTTGACTCTTTTAATGGATTGCTTGTTCCGCTGTAGTTAAACTTGGTGTTTGTTATATTTTATCAGTTTAACATTGTTAAAGGCTAACGATAATTTATTCTACATTATCTTAGTCATAATATTTCTTACTGGGCTAGTTGAGCTCACCCTTTCTTTCACTGTTCTCTTTAAGAAATGAGAACGTAGCCGGGACTAGTCGGGGAATGGAGTGACGGTCCAGATGATAGTATTAGTAGTCCTCACTATTCTGTTAAATAGTGTGAAAATAAATGTAATGAGGACTCCATTGAGTTTGTATATTGTCTAGATGACAATATTTGTATTAAAACTCACAGCTCATGTTGTATATTTAAGATTGTATTTGTATTTTGTACCAGGTATTTGGCGACTCAGAATAGGCAATGTATACCTATTTTGGGGGCGTCACAGTTGATATCAAAGCTTAGGGATATGATCCCTGGCTAAGATGTGAGACTAGAACTAGGAGGGGAGAGACGGGGAATTCCTTCGCTAGTATGACCTACTTAAATTTATTTGGTATTTATTTGGTTGGTCAGAGTATAGAGATAATATGTTACATGTCTAAGAACCCTTGTTTTGTGGCAGTATCTGAAAATGACATCCGAGAATATTGAGAATAGCAATGGAGCACAAGAGACCGTTGAGTCTCCACATATCAATAATCTGGAGAATGTGCATCAGGAAGGCGACAATCCTCATGCAAACACTAACACTGACCAAATGATGAATGATGGAATGTTCAGAGGCTTTATGAAATTCATGCAACATCAGGCGAGAACGGCTCCTGTCCAAAATATTGGTGGAAACACTGAAAACTCTCGGACGGTCACCGCTAAACAGTTTAAGGAGCTGGGACCACTGGAGTTTATTTGAGAGCCAAAACCACTTAAAGCGAAAGCATGGATAAAGCTGATCACCAAGATATTTGATGTCTTGGGAAGCTCCGAGGAGCAAAAGGTTCCCTTTGCCACCTTTATGTTGCGAGGAGAGGCAGGTTACTGGTGGGAATCGGTAAAGCGTACTCAACCTGCCGCACTAAAGATGACTTGGGAAAAGTTCCAAGAATTGTTCAACGACAAATACTTTCCCGAAATTATTCGTCACAAGAAAGAAGTAGAATTCATCAAGCTGGAGCAAAACAACATGACCGTATCACAATACGAAGCCAAGTTTGCCGAGTTGTCCCATTTTACGTCTTATTTGGTTGATAATGAGGAGAGAATGACGAATATTTTTAAGAGGTTTGAAACCGGAGATACGTCAATATCTTATTTCTCATAAACTGTGTTTGTATTCAGATGTTATAAATAGGGCTCAGTTATTGGAGTGCGATAACGAGTCAATGCAATTAAAAGAGAGCAGCCGACAAAATGATAATACCAGTGAGAGCAGTCATCGAAGCAGTGAAAACAAGCGTGGAGGGAATCAACAGGCCAGACATGGTAATCACTTCGGTGGTAATCAGGGCCAAAATAATAAGAATGGACATTTCAAGAAAAGGAGATTCAACAATGATGGAAAGACGTCAGCACCAACACCCATTGTTAAGGAAGGAGAACGACCACCTATCATATGCTTCAAATGCGGAGGGGAGGGACACATCAGTCCAAACTGCGTGATGTCGTCCAAAGCATGTTATAATTGTGGAAGAGAAGGTCACCTAGCCCAATTTTATCGTTCACCAAAGATAATTTCAGCTTGGATGGAGGCACCAAAGGCCATCCTAGAAAAGTTAAAGCCGGTAGTGCAAGGGAGGGCATTTGTAGTGACCTCCCAGAAAGCAAGGAACCCGAATTAGGTCATCACGGGTAAGCTTATCATAAACTGTAGCGAAGTCTATACCTTATTTGATACAGGTTCTACCCATTCTTTTATTTCTCCTACTTGCGCTCAACGATTAAATTTGACTCCGGGGAAATTAAACTTTAACTTATCTGTGGAAACTCCGTTGGGAGAAACCTTCATTATATCCACTGTTTATAAGTCTTGTTTGGTTCAAATCGGTACCCTCACATTACCTGTAGATCTTATTTTATTAAAAATACTTACATTTGATGTGATTCTAGGGATTGATTGGTTAACTACTCATCATGCAGAAATTGAATGTTTTCGTAAGGTTGTTAGCTTTCATATTCTTAACCAACCTATGATGCGAATTTAAGCAACAAAACCATTAAAATCAATCACTGTCATCTCAAGCCAAAAAGCTATTCGTTTATTAAAAAATGGATGTCAAGCTTTCTTAGCTCATGTCACGGATCTAAACAAAAATACGTCAGTTTTGAATGATATTTCTATTGTTAATAAATTTCCTGACGTATTCCCTGAAGAACTTCCTGGCCTACCCCCAGAGCGTGAAATTGAATTTTGTATCGGACCTTGAACCTGGTACAAAACCCATTTCCAAAGCCCCATATCGAATGGCTCCTACTAAACTTCAGGAGTTAAAGGCCCAACTGTAGGAATTGTTAGACATTGGCTTTATTCGTCCTAGTACTTCTCCTTGGGTGCTCCTCGTTACTATTCGTGAAGAAGAAAGATGGGAGTATGCGACTTTGTATTTATTATCGGGAGTTGAATCATGTCACCATCAAAAATAGGTACCCATTGCCACATATTGATGACTGTTTGACCCGATTCTGAGGAGCCAAATTCTTTTCAAAGATTGATCTTAGCTTACGGATATCACCAATTGAAGATTAGAACCAATGACATTCCAAAGGCGGCTTTAAACTTCGATGCGGGCATTATGAATTCCTAGTCATGTCCTTTGGATTGACTAATGCTCCTAACGCCTTCATGGATATGATGAGCCAAGTATTTAAGGAATATTTGGATCACTTTGTGGTCGTCTTTATTGATGACATCCTTATTTATTCCAAAAGCCGTGAAGATCATGAGCAACACTTGAGGTTTGATACTCCAAAAGCTTCGTGAATACAAGCTTTACGCGCCAAGTTGAAGAAATGCGAGTTCTGGCTTGAGGAAGTAGCATTCGTTGGGCACGTAGTATCAAGTCATGGAATATATGTTGACCTAGCAAAAATTAAAGCAATTCAAAGCTGGGAGCAACCTAAATCAGTAACCGAAGTACGTAGCTTTCTCGGTTTAGCTGGTTATTATCGGAGATTCGTGGAAGGATTTTCTCGAATCGTTACTCCATTAACTCAGCTGACTCGGAAAGATACAAAGTTCGGTTGGAGCGAAGAATGTGAGAAGAGTTTTCAAGAACTCTAAAGGAGACTCATTTCAGCACCTGTTCTGACAATACCATCTGACTCGGAAGGATTTGTCATCTACAGTGATGCTTCGGGCAAAGGGTTGGGATGTGTTCTCATGTAACATGGAAAAGTCATAGCTTATGCCTCAAGACAACTCAAAGAATATGAGAGGAATTTTTCTTCTCATGATCTAGAGTTGGCAGCTGTTGTCTTCGCACTTAAAATTTGGAGGCATTACTTGTATGGAGAGAAAGTGGAGATCTTTACGGATCATAAAAGCCTCAAATATTTCTTCACTCAAAAGGAACTCAACATGCGACAACGACGTTAGCTTGAACTGTTGAAAGATTATGATCATACCATCCAATACCATCCTAGAAAAAGCGAGCGTGGTAGGCGGCGCGTTGAGTAGAAGATCATATCTGAATGCGAGTGTGATATTGTCAACGCAAAGGCCCATTTTGGGTGACTTGCAAAGGATGGAGATAGTGTTAAAGACTCCAGGGACCCATGTGATAATGGCGAATATACGAGTAGAACCGACTTTAATTGATAAATTTAAAAGTTTGCTCAAACTACGGACACGGAGTGATGCGTATGAGGAAGAAAGTGCAAGAGAAGGTGCTATCTTAGGAAGCAAGAATCGATGAAGAAGGAATACTTCGAGTCAACTCCAAACTTTTTGTTCCTAACGACCCTGATTTAAAGTATTAAATCATGATGGAGGCGCATAACACACCGTTTGCAATCCATCCTGGGAGTACCAAAATGTATCGTGATCTTCGTCATACATTTTGGTGGAGAAATATGAAGAGAGAGATAGCGTTGTTTATCTCAAGGTGTCTAACTTGTTAACAAGTCAAGGCGGAGCATCAAGTATCAAAAGGTCCATTGCAACCACTTGAAATTCCAGAATGGAAGTGGGAGCACATTACCATGGATTTCGTTACTGGTCTTCCCAAGGTTTCCCAAGGCATAAATGCAATTTGGGTCATTGTTGATAAATTGACCAAGTCTGCTCATTTCTTACCAATAAGAGAGACTTATACACTTTAACGTCTTGCTCGTATATACATAAACGAGATTGTGAGACTGCATGGTATGCCAGTATCCATAGTTTCTGATCGAGACCCAAGATTCACTTCACGATTTTGGGTTGGTTTGCAAAAAGCTATGGGCGCGGATTTACGATTTAGTTCAAAGATATCACCCTCGATTTTACGGACAATCGAAAGGACTATTCAAAATCTTGAAGATTTATTAAGACTCTGTGTCCTTGACTTCAGGAAGTTGGGACAAGTTCTTACCATTGGTGGAGTTTTCCTACAACAGCAGTTATCAAGCAAGTATTGGCGGGGCTCCATTTGGCGTATGAAGAGGTTCTATTCAAATCTTGGATAAGAAGGAACATATTCTACGCTCGAGGTTATACCTCAAGTCAAAGTTTTTGGAGAAACCACGATGTTGAGGAAATGACTTGGGAGTTAGAATCAAAATGAAATCAAGGTATCCTTACCTCTTGACATACCAGTGTCATCGTACCTAATTTGATGAGAAATTTCATAAGAAGGGGATGTTGTAAGACCCCACTTTTATGAATAAAGATGAATTTTCTATAAATATCATTTTTGAATATTATGGAATGAATTTGATATAATGTTATAGTTGTGGGTAATATTTATAAATTTTGCAAAGTCGCATGATTGTTATATAATATTTGATTGGTCGGGGAATATTCGTTTTAACAGAATTAAGTAAGAAATAATGAAGGAATGAGTTTTATTTATAGAAGAATGGATTGAATAATAACTAATTCATGAAATCGGTCGAGATCGATTTACTTTTAAACGGACGGTCCAGATTTAAAATAAAATCTTTTAAATATAATATAATATATATATATATATATATATATATATATTATATAACATTAGTCACGGTTATGAACCCCATGAACTTTATCTGCGAACCTTGAAACTATTACATATATATAATTATAATAATCATAATAATGGTACTCACCTTGACTTACAAACTCAAAACATATATATATATATATATATATATATAATAATAATCCCCATTCCAATCTTATTCCCCCCCACCCCCCACCCCCCACCCCAAATCATTCCCCATCATCCGTATACGTATATATATATATATATATATATATATATAACACTTATATATATATAATGAATAACCTTCTACCATTTATTTTAAAAAATGGATAAATGGGGGTCCATAAAATAAACCAAAATTATCACAAATACTTCATAAAAATCCTTTCAACATTTATCATCATTATTATAATTCACAATATTAATCGACCGAATCGTTCCCGTGAAAGAGGGGCTTTCAATAAGGATTTCTCCCTATCAGGCGCCAATTAGGTGACCAAACCTCTCATTGACAGAACTTCTAGACATCGTTAATATTGCAAATAATAATATTAATAACCTTGTCATCTTAATTATTGATTTAATAATATATAAAATATTAACAATAATTAAATCAAATAACGTGAGATCTTGTCAAGAATTATCAGTAGTAATAATTGAACAAAACTAAGTGACTTCTCACGTAAGCATCAATAATCAATACCGTGTGCTACTATACAAACACGCGTATTACTATACTTTTAACACCAGGTGTTTCAACAGTTAACGGTAAAACTTCCGCCGTTATTTTTATAAAGTATTTTTTTTGTTTTCTCAATCCGAAAATAATTCCGTTGTGGGGTCCACCAATGATTATGCCGTTGTACAAATATTCCCTGTTAAAATGAATATTCCTCGACCAATCGAATATTATATAACAACTTGCGTACTTTGCAAAATTTATAAATATTACCCACAACAATAATATTATATCAAATTTACTCCATAATATTCAAAAATGATATTTATAGAAATTTCATCTTTATTTATAAAAGTTGGAGTCTTACAACCTCCCCTTCTTATGAAATTTCGCCCTCGAAATTAGGG
Organism: Panax quinquefolius; assembly: GCA_020205615.1. Lineage (NCBI taxonomy): Eukaryota > Viridiplantae > Streptophyta > Magnoliopsida > Apiales > Araliaceae > Panax > Panax quinquefolius. Next base: position 130,804,817 of record CM035162.1, on the reverse strand, counting down.
TACGTACCTAGTATGTCGAAGAGGTAAGGATACCTTGATTTCATTTCAGATTCTAACTCCCAAGTCATTTCCTCAATATTGTGGTTTCTCTACAAAACTTTGACTTGAGGTATAACCTTGGAGCGTAGAATATGTTCCTTCTTATCCAAGATTTGAACAGGAACCTCTTCATACGTCAAATTTTCCGCTATTTCGTCCGGTTCTAACTCAATAATGTAGTTCGGGTCTTCCACATATTTACGTAACATGGATATGTGAAAAACGTTATGAACACGAGACATACTTGGCGGTAAAGCGAGTCTATAGGCCACAGTTCCTACTCGATCGAGGATTAAAAATGGGCCAATGAATCGAGGATTGAGGTTTCCTCTCTTTCTAAATCTAGTAACTCTTTTCCATGGAGTTACACGTAACAACACATGATATCCAATATCGAATTCCACGTCCTTTCGATGAAGATCAGCATAACTCTTTTGTCGATCTTGTGAGGTTTTTATACGTTGTCGGATCGTTTGAATCTTTTTCGTAGTCATACGTACCAACTCTGGTCCCAACAACGTTGCTTCACCCACCTCATCCCAACATACTGGAGAACGACACTTTCTTCCATATAACGCCTCGAATGGAGCCATGTCAATACTTGCTTGATAACTGTTGTTGTAAGAAAACTCTACCAACGGTAAGAACTTATCCCAACTTCCCTTGAAGTCAAGGACACAGAGTCTTAATAAATCTTCAAGAGTTTTAATAGTCCTCTCTGATTATCCGTCCGTCTGAGGGTGATATGCTGAACTAAATCATAAATTCGTGCCCATAGCTTTTTGCAATCTAACCCAAAATTGTGAAATGAATCTTAGGTCTCGATCAAAAACTATGGATACTGGCATACAATGCAGTCTTACAATCTCGTTTATGTACATACGAGCAAGACTTTCAAGTGTATAAGTTTCTCGTATTGGTAAGAAATGAGCAGACTTGGTCAATCTACAAACAATGACCTAAATTGCATCTATGCCTTGAGAAACCTTGGGAAGACCAGTAACGAAATCCATGGTAATGTGCTCCCACTTCCATTCTGGAATTTCAAGTGGTTGCAATGGACCTTTTGGTACTTGATGCTCCGCCTTGACTCATTGACAAGTTAGACACCTTGAGATAAACAACGCTATCTCTCTCTTCGTATTGCTCCACCAAAATGTATGACGAAGATCACGATACATTTTGGTACTCCCAGGATGGATTACAAACGGTGTGTTGTGCACCTCCATCATGCTTTTATACATTAAATCAGGGTCATTAGGAACACAAAGTCTGGAGTTGACTCGAAGTATTCCTTCTTCATCGATTCTTGCTTCCGACATAACACCTTCTTGCACTTTCTTCCTCATACGCATCAGCTTCAGGTCTGTAGTTTGAGCAGCTTTAACTTTATAAATTAAAGTCGGTTCTACTCGTATGTTCGCCTTCATCACATGGGTCCTTGGAGTCTTTAACTCTATCTCCATCCTTTGCAAGTCACACAAAATGGGCCTTTGTGTTGACAATATCGCACTCGTACCCGCATATAATCTTCTACTCAATGCGTCAGCTACCACGTTTGCTTTTCCAGGATGGTATTGGATGGTATGATCATAATCTTTCAACAGTTCAAGCCAACATCGTTGTCGCATGTTGAGTTCCTTTTGAGTGAAGAAATATTTGAGGCTTTTATGATCCGTAAAGATCTCCACTTTCTCCCCATACAAGTAATGCCTCCAAATCTTTAGTGTGAAGACAACAACTGCCAACTCGAGATCATAAATAGGATAATTCCTTTCATATTCGTTGAGTTGTCGTGAGGCATAGGTTATGACTTTCCCATGTTGCATGAGAACACATCCTAACTCTTTGTCTGAAGCATCACTGTAGATGACAAATCCCTCCGAGCCAGATGGTATTGTCAGAACAAGTGCTAAAATGAGTCTCCTCTTGAGTTCTTGAAAACTCTTCTCACATTCTTTGTTCCAACTGAACTTTGTATCTTTCTAAGTCAGCTGAGTTAGTGGAGTAGCGATTCGAGAAAATCCTACCACGAATCTCCGATAATAACCAGCTATACCGAGAAAGCTACGACTTCGGTCACTGATTTAGGTTGTTCCCAGCTTTGAATAGCTTCAATCTTTGCTGGGTCAACATATATTCCATGACTTGATACTACGTGCCCAACGAATACTACTTCCTCAAGCCAGAACTCGCATTTCTTCAACTTGGCATAAAGGTTGTTTTCACGAAGCTTTTGGAGTATCAGCCTCGAGTGTTGCTCATGATCTTCATGGCTTTTGGAATATATGAGGATGTCATCAATAAAGACGACCACAAAGTGATCCAAATATTCTTTGAATACTCGGTTCATCATATCCATGAAGGCAGCAGGAGCATTAGTCAATCCAAAAGACATGACTAAGAATTCATAATGCCCGTACCGAGTTCTGAAGGCATTCTTTGGAATATCCTCAGTTCTAACCTTCAGCTGGTGATATCCAGAACGAAGATCGATCTCTGAATAGAATTGTGCTCCTTGCAACTGGTCAAACAGGTCATCAATGCGAGGCAACTAGTACCTATTTTTTATGGTGACATGATTCAACTTCCGATAATCAATACAAAGTCGCATACTTCCATCTTTCTTCTTCACGAATAAAATAGGAGCACCCCAAGGAGACGTACTAGGACGAATGAAACCAATGTTTAACAATTCTTGTAATTGGGTCTTTAACTCCTGAAGTTCAATAAGAGCCATTCGATATGGGGCTTTGGAAATGGGTTTTATACCAGGTTCAAGGTCGATACAAAATTCAATTTCACGCTCTGGGGGTAGTCGGGAAGTTCTTGAGAAATCGTCGGAAATTTATTAACAATAGAAATATCATTCAAAACTGACGTATTTTTGTTTAAATCTGTGACATGAGCTAAGAAAGCTTGACATCCATTTTTCAATAAATGAATAACTTTATGGCTTGAAATGACCGTGATTGATTTTAATGGTTTGGTCGCTTGAATTCGCATAATAGGTTGATTAGGAATATAAAAACTAACAACCTTACGAAAACAATCAATTTTTGCATGATGAGTAGTTAACCAATCAATCCCTAGAATCACATCAAATGTAAGTATTTTTAATGAAATAAGATCGACAGGTAATGTGAGGGTATCGATTTGAACCAAACAAGACTTATAAACCGTGGATGTAATGAAGGTTTCTCCCAATGGAGTTTCCACAGATAAGTCAAAGTCTAATTTCTCCGGAGTCAAATTTAATCGTTGAGCGCAAGTAGGAGAAATAAAAGAATGGGTAGAACCGGTATCAAATAAGGTATAGACTTCGCTAGAGTTTATGATAAGTTTACCCGTGATGACCTCGTTCGGGTTCCTTGCTTTTTGGGAGGTCACTACAAACGCTCTCTCATGCACTACCGGCTTTGACTTTTTTGGGACGGCCTTTGGTGCATCCATCCTAGCTGAACATGTCTTCGGTGAATGACAAAATCGGGCTAGATGACCTTTTCTTCCACAATTATAACATACTTTGGGCTGAAGATCGCTAGATTTGGGTGATGTGTCCTTCCCCTCCGTATTTGAAGCATATGATAGGTGGTCGTTCTCCTTCTATAACAACGGGTACTGGTGCTGACGTATTTCCATCATTGTTGAATCTCCTCTTCTTGAAATGTCCATTCTTATTGTTTTGGCCCTGATTACCACCTAAGTGGTTACCATTTCTGGCCTGTTGATTCCCTCCACGCTTGTTGTCACCGTTTTGATGACTGCTCTCACTGGTATTATCATTTTGTCGGCTGCTTTCTCTAAGTTGCATTGACTCATTATCGCGCTCCAATAACTGAGCCCTATTTACAACATCTGAATACAAACACAGTTTATGAGAAATTGGATATTGACGTATCTCAGGTTTCAAACCTCTTAGAAACATCCGTGTCATTCTCTCTTCATTGTCAACCAAGTGAGACGCAAATCGGGACAACTCGACAAACATGGCTTCGTACTGCGATACGGTCATATTGTTCTACTCTAATTTGATGAACTCTACCTCTTTCATGTAACGAATACTTTCAGAAAAGTACTTGTCGTTGAATAGTTCTTGGAACTTCTCCCAAGACATATTCAGTGCGGTAGGTTGAGTACGTTTTCCTGATTCCCACCAGTAATCTGCCTCTCCTCGCAACATAAAGGTGGAAAAGGGAACCTTTTGCTCCTCGGAGCATCCCAAGACATCAAATATCTTGGTGATCTGCTTTATCCACGTCTCCGCCTTAAGTGGTTTAGGTTCTCCAATAAACTCCAGTGGTCCCAGCTCCTTGAACTGTTTAGCGGTGACCGTCCGAGAGTTGCCAGTGTTTCCACCTGTATTTTGGACAGGAGTCTCTCTCGCCTGATGTTGTAAGAATTGCATAAAGCTCCTAAATATTTCGTTGTTCGCCATTTGGTCGGTGTTGTTTTTCACCTGAGGATTATTGCCTTCCTGATGCACATTATCCTGGTGTTGATTTGTGGTGACTCAACGGTCTCCTGTGCTCCATTGATATTTTTAATATTCTCGGATGTCATTTTCAGATACTGCCATAAAACAAGGGTTAATTGATATGTAACATATTATCACTATACTCTGACCAACCAATTAAATACCAAATAAACTTAGGTAGGTCTTACTAGTGAAGGAATTCCCCGTCTCTCCCCTCCTAGTTCTAGTCTCACATCTTAGTCAGGGATCATATCCTTAAGCTTTGATACCAACTGTGACGCCCCCAAAATAGGTATACATCACCCATCTTGAGTCGCCAAATACATGAAACAAAATTCAAATACAACTTAATTATACAACAGTCGTGTAAAATACGGCTAAACATATGCTGTGAGTTTTAATACAAATATTGTCATCTAGACAATATACAAACCCAATGTGGTCCTCATTATATTTATTATCACACTATTTCACAGAATAGTGAGGACTACTAATGCACCATCTAGGACCATCACTCTGTTCCCCGACTAGTCCCTGCTACGTTCTCATTTCCTGAAGAGAACAATGAAAGCAAAAGGGTGAGCTCAACTAGCCCAGTAAGAAATATTATGACTAAGATAATGCAGAATAAATTATCATTAGCCTTCAACAATGTTAAACTGATAAAATATAACAACATCAAATTTAACTGCAGCGGAACAAGGAATCCATTAAAAGAGTCAAGTAGAGAATAAAATCTACTATCTTTTATGATTTAAAATATTTTTCATCACTTTTATCGTTGGGACTCAGCTTAATAAATAATCCACATCATCGAATCACCCTTGCACTTCGGCTAAGGATATTCATTAGTATCATGACCATAAATTCTCCATGCACTACGGGCCAAGGATATTTGTGTATTCACCAATGGTCATGATCATGCCAACAACTGTCCATCAATGCACCACGGGCCAATGAGGACTTTTATCACATCATTTGTAACATTACGGTCATGATTACACCGAATAATCCCTGGTCATAATCATACCAAATTCATCTATGCACTACAGGCCACAGATGACTTTCAACAAAATATAAACATGAGGATGATGACAATGATATAAGAATTCAATAAAACAAGTTCAAGAATTAATTTGTCAAATAACCAATAACGTCCAAATTGTCAACATGATACTTCTTTGTGGAGTAAAATTCAAGAATGCTCAGAAGAATATTTCCATGAAAAGATACTGGATGAAGCGCAAATATCAACGATATTCCACTAATTTCATGGAGTATAGAAGTCAAAACTTTAACCAACTGAGTATAATAAAGAATGGAATAACAAAAGAAATCACCAAGCATGCGATGAAGCTTGCAGACGGTGTTATTCCAATGAATAATAAATAATGAGAACCAAATCATACGTAAAGCATGCAGATGGGATGTTCCAATGTAATAATAAATAACGAAACCCGGTCATGTGTAAAAGCACATACGAGGATGTTCAACGTAATGATAAAGAATGGAATAATAGAAGAATTTCACCAAGTATAGGGTAACTTGGCAGATACAAGTTATTCCAATGAATAATAAAGAATGGAATAATGAAGTTCTCTTCATGAATACAAAAGAAATAATACCCTTCTTAGTAAAAAGCTGGATATAAGAGTAGGGAAGTAGCGAGAATACTTTTCTATAGTTTCTTTATAATTTCTTTCTGTAGAGTTTCAAATTGAATTAAATAAATAATGAAGGAATGAGTTTATATTTTAGAAGAATGGATTGAATAGTAACTAATTCATGAACTAGTCCAGATCGATTTACTTATATATATATATATATATATATATATATATATATACACACACACACACACACACACACACACACACACATATATATATATAATGAATAACCTTCTACCTATTATTTTAAAAAATGGATAAGCAGGGGTCCATAAAATAAACCAAAATTATCACAAATACTTCATAAAATCCCTTCAACATTTATCATCATTATTATAATTCACAATATTAATCGACCGTGTCGTTCCCGTGAAAGGAGGAGGCTTTCCAATAAGGATTTTTCCTATCGGCGCGTAATTAGGTGACCAAACCTCTCTCGATGTAACTTCTAGACATCGTTAATATTGCAAATAATAATATTAATAACCTTGTCGTCTCAATTATTGATTTAATAATATATAAAATATTGACAATAATTAAATCAAATAACGTGAGATCTTATCACGTGATTCTTGTAGCAATAATTGAACAAAACTAAGTGACTTCTCACGTAAGCATCAATAATCAATACTGGTATGCTACTTATGCAACCACGCCAGACATTCTTTGCATTTTTTAACACCGGGTGTTTCAACACTTAACAAGAAAACTTCCGCCGTTATTTTCATAAAGTATTTTTTGTCGTTTTTCTCAATCCGAATGATAATTCCGTTAATGGGGTCCACCAATGATTATATCGTTGTATTTAATATTCCCTGTTAAAACGAATATTCCCTTATTAATCGAATATTATATAACAACTTGCGTACTTTGCAAAATTTATAAATATTACCCACAACTATAACATTATATCAAATTTACTCCATAATATTCAAAAATGATATTTATAGAAAATTTATCTTTATTTATAAAAGTTGGGGTCTTACAATTTTAAAAATTTGAATACTTTTATTTCATAAAATTGAGGTCTCACAAATATTAACTTTTAAAAAATTAATTTGTGATATTTTTAAATTTAAATTTAATATGATTCATTTAAATTTTGAAAATAATAAAATTTGTAATTATTATTATTTTTATAATATTTATAATTATATTGACATAAATTAAATAAATTTATATCAATTTTAAATTTGAATGCGTTTAAAATTAATTTTTAAAATATAAGTCAATATTAAGTTTATAATTTGAAAATGAAGTACTAAAAAATTTCAAGATGTGTATGATGAATGAGTTGTCCACTTAAACGAGAGTGTGAAATGTCATTTTGTATATATAGAAAGCGGTCTTTTGACTCCCTCACACTGGAGAGTAAAATCCTATATAGAGAATAAAATAGAGAATCAAATAAGAATAAGGAAACTGTTGGATAATAATTTATTGATGTATTCTTTAAAATTAGGGATAGAGAATTGATTTAAAAAACTGTTGTTAATGCTCTAAGCATGAAGTGAACTTACCCTCATGGTAACCACTCTCGTAAAATCTTGGAGTAGTATTAATTATACTCCCTCTGTTCCTAAAAGATTGTCGTTTTAGAAGAAAAAATGTGTTTCAAAAAGTTTGTCGTTTACAACTTTCAAGGAGAATAAATTATACCCTTACCTACTCTCATTGTCCCAAGAAATTCTCTCCCTTGTATTAATAGTTTTTAACTTCCCATAAAGGGGTAGTGATGAAATTTTAAACAAATTTTACTTGGTAAATGATACTTTCTTAATTCATGTGCCAAAACCTTAAACGACAATCTTTTAGGAACGGATGTAGTATTAAGTTACTAGCTGTGTCCCGTGCCTCTGACACTGTATGGACGGTGTGATTTATCTTAAATTTTGGATGACCCAGATAAATTATTGAGTGAGCGAAAAATTCAAAATTATTTGTATTTTATTAAATAGATTCTTTTTTGGAGGTCAATGTGTGTTAAGTGGAGAGTTTAGTGGAGTACTAGTAGTAAATTAAGAGGAGAAGTTTCTAGCAACCTAAACATGCATGCATGGGCCCACATTGGGACCCACGCATAACTCCCAGCAGAAACTAAAAAAGTTCCAAGAAATAGTAGGGTGGATATTTATGGATAGATTGACTATATTTTATAAAATAATAAATGAGGTAGAAACCGAGTTTAGAACATTAACTCACCATAAATGATACTACATCTGTTTTTAAAAATAAAATTATTATTAATTTTTTAAAGTTAATTTAAGATTAAAATAAATTTATTTAATTTTCAATACTTAAATATTTAAATTATCTTTAATTTGTTTTCATGAAAGTGTGGACCCACGAATCACTGGGCCAGATTGGCCCAGAGTGCAATCAAGGAGGTTTAAATAATGCCCGTAAAAAATGTGGACCCACGTACCTCTGGGCCAGGTTGGCCGAGAGTCCTAATCCGTCAATTGAATTTTGTAACTCCAAATTTAATGATGACATGTCCATATTTAAACTTAAAATTTACAATTTTATTTACAACATATTCTCTTGTTTAAATTTATATTTTTTATTGATAGATAGGCTAATTAATTTTGATAACGCTTGGTGGGAGGTACAATAAGGGAAAAAGAATTCATAATAATTTTTTTGATAAAGAAGCTAATAAAGTAAGTTGGGAAAATCTAGGAAGTTCTCTTATCGCCGCCTTTGATGTTTGTTTATGTTTGGAAGCACCAATTAATTTATGCCCATATATTTAATTATCCTTTGGATTTGGAGGATTGTTGGACTTCCGAGATTTATAATAGGGTGATTTACATATTCTATTACATTTTTAAAAAAAATTATAACAAAAGTGCCCTCATAAAACTTTTACACAACTAATACACTACCATATTTATTTATAATTCTAGTGCATTTAGAATTCCTTAATTTAAGGAATTAGTATTCAATTAGGATTCATTAATTTATGAATTAGTTATACCCATAACTTCTTCTCTCTCTCTATCTCTATATACATAATCAGTAGTTATATATATATATATATATATATATATATATATATATATATATATATATATCCCAAACCCTCCTCCACCTCCCCGCCTCCCCTCCTCCTCCTCCTCCCCTCCTCCTCCTCCCTTCCTCCCCGCCTCCCGCCTCCCCTCCTCCCTCCTCCCCCACTCCCTCCCTCCCACCTCCACCTCCTCCCGCCACTCCTCCCCACCCCTCCTTTCCTCCCCCCTCCTCCCTCCTCCTCCTCTCTCTTCTCACCTCCACCTCCTCCTCCTCCCCTCCTTCCTCCCTTTCCTCCCGCCTCCTCCTCCTCCTCCTCCTCCTCCTCCTCCGCCTCCGCCTCCTCCTCCTCCTCCTCCTCCACCTCCTCCTCCTCCCTCCTCCTCGCCTCCACCTCCTGCCTCCTCCCCCCCCTCCCCCCTCCCTCTCCTCTCCCTCTCCCTCCCTTTCCTGTAGTTGGTTACCAAATCATTTGATAAGGTAACCAATTCATTTATTAGTTTACTAATATACTTTGAATGTGATGCAGTTTAGTAACCAAAATTTATGCGATTGGTTACTAAATCTTCCGATAAGGTAACCAATTTAGTTTATTAGGTTATTAATTTATTTTGGATATGATCTAATTGATAACCAAATTTCATATAGTTGGTTACTAAACCATTTGATAAGGTAACCAATTCGCTTTTATTTGATTACCAATTTTATTTTAAATGTGATGCAATTACTAGTCAAAATTAGTATAAAGGTAACTATTTCAATTTTGTGGGTAACCAAATCATCAAAAGAAATTGAGAATAAGAACTCGTTGTGGCGGCGATGTGGCTGACTGACAATGATGGCGAGAGAGAGAGAGGATGATGAACATTAGCTCCTTCATAATTTTTTATTTTTAATTTTCTCATTTTGATTTGAATTTTGAAACATGGATTTGAAATTGTTGTTAGAGACAAGATTTGAATTTGAATTTGAATTATTAGTTATCCTTGATTTTAGGTTTCCTTATTAATGTGAATTGTACTATTTTTGTAATAATTACATTCTTTTTGTAATTATTTAGTTGATGCACTTTTCTTGTAATTACTTTCTATTTGTTGTATACTTATGTAAAGGACCCTTTATAATACTCCTCCGTTGTTAAATATATATATATATATATATATATATATATTATATATATATATATATTTAGATTTTACATGTATAAAATTAAAAAAATAATTGAAAAGTATTAACTATAATATCAATTGTCTATAATACCCTTCACCTCACTTATCTCATAAATATGGATCAAAAGATTAGGTAGAGTAATAAGGGACAATTTGGGAAAAATAGTAATCAATTCTCCTAAATAACACAAATAACAAATAATTAGAAATATAAAAAAAAAATTAAAACGCGACTACATATAGAAATGGAGGGAGTAATAATAATAATAATAATAATAATAATAATAATAATAATAATAATAATAATAATAATAATAATAAATGACTTAACAATATAAATATACCATATAAAAATTTGGACTTTTGTTCAACTAAATAGAACAAAATGGTGTAATTTATGGTGTATTTTAATAATGAGTGATGGAAATATGAATTGTAAATATTACTCTTTCATTCAAGATAAAAGTTATTATTATTTTAGATAGTTTAAAGATAAATATATATTTATTTTAAATAATTTATTTTTTATAATAATTTGCTTAAAATATCCTTACTATTAATTTTCATATTTTTATTCTCTATACATAATTATGGAGCATCATTAGATATGTACAAAAAACTATGCAAGTTAATGAAAATGTAAATATGGATAATTTTGTCATTTGATCATATTTCTTAATATGCGCAAAAAGTCAGCTAATACTTTTATTCTAGGACGGAGGGAGTAATAAAAGTAATTTAAGGGGTTGTCTGATAGTCAAATATGTTTACTTCCTCCTTTAACTTCATAAATTCGAATTTTGGAGTCAAAACTCAGGAATTTTCCTAAATGCACCAAATCGATGTAAGAGGGGGGAGAGGGGGGTACGTGTACCACCCCAATCCCACGTCGAAATATATGAGAAAAATTTGTATATATATATATATATATATATATATATATATATATATATATCTGAGAATGGATCAAATCAAAGTCCTGGACCTTATCAAAATCAGACTTTTTTTTTACTTTTTTTTGAAACAACTAATTTTTTTCTAATATTTTATGGGCCTGAAATTTTCCATAATACAATGTTTTGGGCGTGTTTTGATACCTATACAAAAAATGGTGGTACAAATGCACATGCATCGTATATACATGTTTTGTTATACGTACCCAAATCACATCCAAAATATTATATTATGATAAAATTTCAATTCCATAATTTTTTATTTATTTTTCTTTAGTTGTTTTAAAAAAAGCAAAAAAAAGGTCCGAATTTTGGTCCGGTCCGGGAGTCCGGACCAGATCCGGCCTATATATATATATAACGAATTAAGTTACTAACAATAGTACCTTAAGTTATTATTTTTGGGATGAGTCTGTGGTAGGCTAAGATAACTCAAGAAAGATATTATTGGACTAATGTTTTAAGTTTTGTTTGGATGAATTTAAAATGATTCGGACTTGGTATTTTATCTAAAATTTATTCCGGACTCAAGATTTGACCCGGATCATTTCATACGATATTAGAGCCGACTCTCAAAAATTCGGGTCAGGTAATCCGATCGAGTTGCTGGAGGTGGGTATACGAAAGTTAGTGATATTATCCCACAATGGAGAGAGGTCCAGAGGTGGGGATATAAATATGTGGACCGTGTGAGTGATCAGTTCTGACGGGGACGTCAAAAAATTAATTGGGAGAGTTTGTAACACCTTAGTCCCACACCAAAAGGTACAAAATAAATTTGTCTTTATATAAGGAATTAAGTTACTAACAGTAGTACATTCAAGGAATTAAGTTACTAACAATATTACTTCAGTCATAACCTTTTGGGTGAATCGAATTTAATTCGATTCAGACTTGAGATTTAACCAAAAATTTGGAACACTAAAAATTTGACCCGTGTCGTTTCAATGCGCCCTTAAAATCGCTCGGGGATGACTTAGGTGGTGGTTTATTGCATCTTAACAATCCACCTATTAATATATTTTAACAGTCCATATTTTTGTATTAAGACGTCCTCTGAATAGTTAAGAGCTCTTAAAAGGCATTAAGAGCTCTTAGAAGACATTAATAGGTGAACTGTTAAGATGCAATCAAACACCACATTAGTCTTAATTGATTAAGTCTCGGTTGATGTCTAGGAATTTAGCCTCAATTGATGTAAAAATTGATTTGAGAATACATTTACAATATTGACAACTAGATCGCTCCCAAGAAAGAGGTGACCTTCCGTATAATTGACGTGCAATTAAATAACCCCTTTTCTTGACATAATTTTCTAAATATTGTTAATAATTTTATTGGCCTAATAATATCATATCCAATAATATGAATTACTTTGTTGTGTCAATTATTGATATAATAATATAAAATATTGTGCATTTGCTACTGTGATGATTATTGAGATCAATAATAGGAAATACTATGCAGTTGTTATTGTAACAATTATTAAATCAATATTATGAAGTATTGTGCAATATAGTGTGATACTGTAGAATACCGCGTGCTACTGTACTTTTGTCACCAGGTATTTAAACTGTTAAAAGTGATATTATCGTTGAATTTTTTTTATTAAAAAAGTTATTTATGTCGTTTTCTGCATCCAAAAATATTATGTATTGGGTCCCACCAATGATTAGTTATTTCTGCATCATCGTACTTTTACCTAATATTCCCGATAGAACGAATATTTCCTAACATACTTTTATAATTTACACATATCACTCTTAACTTTAACCTTTATATCAATTTAACCATTTACTTATTAGAATAATAATTATTAAAAAATTAAATTTATTATATTAAAGTCTGGATCTTAAATTACTTGTTTGTTTTAAATTTTGAATTTGGGAAAATTAGTCTCAAGATAACAAAATGACTTGAAATGGAAGACTATTTATAACTATATCTAAGTCGGTATTATAATCTATACCGTTTGAGATTAAAATTTATGGACAAATAACATTCACTACAAGAAAAAGTGTTAAGATCGACGAAATTATCCTCGACGGATTCTAATCCGTTGAAATAATGCTCTTTTCGATGGAATAATCTGCTGACTATAAGTCCCTCGAAATTAATCTAAATTCGACGGAATTCCGTTGGAAGTAGAACACCCTCTTTGGCGCCATGTTTCCCGCTAGTGTGAAATATAAACTCGACAGAACTTTAGTTATTTTACAAGGGAAATTCCGTCAATATGTATATAATTCCGAGGTATAATTACACCCCATTGTCTGATTTCTCTTCAGTTAGGATTTTTTAGGGTATAATCATTAAATTGAAATGATTTTGATATAATCGCTTTGAAAATGGGTTTTTAAATTGCTTTGAATTGCTCCGAGAATTATTGAGAATTAGGATTTGAAATGGGTCTGAAAATTACTTTGAAATGGGTCTCTGAAAACTGCTTTGAATTGGCAATTGAGAATTAGAAATTTAGTTGGTCACTGAAAATTTGCTACTGAAAATATTCAGGTCACTACCCTTGTGAATTAACTGTATAATTTTGAATTAATTTGGATTATTTTATGTTTTGAATTGGGACTGTCAGATCATTTTTTGACTAATTTTGTGAATTCTATTGAGATTAATATATTTGTTGCCCTTGAGAATTAGGAATTGAGATGATTTTGGTTACTACCCTTGTGAATTAGGAATTGAGATTAATATTTAGGTCATTGCCTTTATGAATTAGGGATTGAGATTATTTTATCTATTTTTATTGATATAGCTATTTTCGATGAAATTTCTGACGAAATGTTTATCAAAATTATTCAATTGCAAAATTTATGGGCCCTACTCTATTGAATTTATGTATTTTAATTAGTTTTCAATATTAAAATTGTAATACCCTAACTTTTTATGATTAAGATTTGATTTTCTTTATATATTATTCTAAATAGTAATGTGTTGATTTAATAAATGTTATAGTTATGGGTGATATGTGCAAATTATAAAAAGTAAACAGTTGTCGGACAATATTCTTTTTGTCGGGGAATATTCGTACGACGGCGTAATCATTGGTGGGCCCCAAAATGGAATAACTGTCGGATATAGAAAGCAACAAAAATAACTTTTTTATAAAATAACGGCAAAACTTTTACCGTTAACTGTTGTAATACCCAGTGATAAAGGTACAGTAACACGCGGTACTCCACAGTTGCACACGATATTGCACAATATTTTTGATTATTGGTTCAATAATTGCTACAGTAGTAATTGCATAGTATTTCATATTATTGACTCAATAATTGTTACAATGATACTTGCATAATATTTCACATTATTGATTCAATAATTATCACAGTAACAACTGCATAGTATTCTACACCATTAAATTATTAATTGTCACGACATAGTAACTCATATTATTTAAAAGGATATTATTATTTAGCATTATTGGCAATGTCTATAATTTCTATCGAGGAAAGGGGTTAGGTTATATAATTGCTCTCCAATAAGGAGAAATTCTTATCGAAAAGCTCCCTCTTTCCTAAGAACGATCTGATTGTCAGTATTGTAAGTCTATAATATCAATAGTGAATAATTATTGAAGGATTGAAAATCGTTAATTAATTATATGATGCGTAGCATAATCAATAGTAAGAACTTGCCAACACTCGAAGGAAATAATGGTATTCAAATTTTCTTATAATTATTATTCTATTCAGTAAATAGTTAAATTGATAAAATGTTAAAGTTAAGGGTGATATATGAAAATTTTACAAAGTAAGCAAGTTGTCATAAAATATTCGTTGTGTCAGGGAATATTCGTTTGGTCGGAGAATATTCTTTTTGTCAAGGAATATTCGTACGATGACGCAATCATTAGTGGACTACATAAAAGAATAACTGTAGGATATAGAAAGCGACATAAATAACCTTTTTATAAAATATAACGGTAAAAATTTTACCGTTAACTATTGTAATACTCGGTGATAAAAGTATAGTAATACGCGTTGTTCCACAATGGTACGCGATATTGCATAGTAGCACACGGTAGTGCACAATATCTCTGATTATTGATACTTACGTAAGAAGTCACTCAGTGTTTGACTCAATAATTGTTACAGTAAAAATTATATAGTCTTTCATATTATTGATGCAATAATTGCTACAGTGATAATTAAATAGTATTTTTATATTATTGACTCAATAATTGTCACAGTAACAACTGAATAATATTTCTCATTATTAAATCAATAATTATCACCCATATTATTGAAATGATATTATTAGATAGCATTATTAACAAGGTCTAGAAAATTATGACGAGGAAAAGGGTTGGTTATTTAATTGCGCGCCAATAAGGAGAAATCCTTATCAGAAAGCCCCCTCTTTCTTGGGAACGATTTGGTTGTCAATATTGTGAATCTATAATATTAATTAGGAATAATTAGTGAATGATTGAAGAGTTGCAAATAATTGATGAATAAAATAATTTTTTTTGATAAATATGATAATTAAATATTTGTTTAATTTGATATAAATGGAGGAGTTTTAGCATGAGATATTTGTTGAAAGTTTGGCATATTTTTCTATAGAACCATAATTATCTTCTCCAATAAAATATTCATTCAAATATATTATTATAATATTACATTATCATATTATAATATGATAATATAATAATATAATTTTATAATTTAAATGGCAATATTAATATTTTTTTTGCATGTGAATTAAATGGAGTGAAGATGATCAAATTGAATTTGAATTCTTTTATTTCAAATAACATGTGATAAAAGGGGTAGAGTGAGCAAGTTGGGTTTGTATGCTTGTTTCAAATTAGGTGTGCTGCAAACGTGTGTGTATGTTTGGTCAAACCTGGTGTGCTAGCACTTTCCTATAAATAGGTTGCTTAGTTAAACAATGAAACTCACACCAAAATTAGAAAATTCTCTCTCTATAATATTGAGCGTATATCTTATGAATATAAGGATATTTTGAGTGTTGACAACAGTGCAAGATTTCTTCAATATAATCTCTGTTATTCCAGTCAGAACTATTTTTCTATTAAGGTAAAAGACATTATTTTTCTCGTAAAGGATGTTATTTTCTTTCAATACTCGTAAAGGGTATCATTTTCTTTCATACTCCATATTATGTAAGTGATATTATTTTATTTCATATTACTATTCATACGGTACTATTCATGAGTACTATTCAAAATCGGATTTAATTTCCTTTTCTTTGTCCAAATTATCTTTGATGAATCTTATTCTTGAAATTGAATCCATGTTATATTCATGTTGACAATTTGGACATTAATTCTTGAACTCTGAATAAATTGAATTAGAAATCTCTAATATTTATCTTTGATCTCACTTGATTCATTCTTTATGTCATTGTCATAATTCTCAGACTTAAATCATGTTGAAATTTATCTTTGGCCCGCAGTGCAAAAATGAACTGTTGATTTATGAATATCTTTGGCCCGTAGTGCAAAAATAAACTGTTGATTGATATCTTTGGCCCGTAGTGCAAAGATTGACAGGTGTTTGGCATGATCATGACCACTGATGATACAAATGAATATCTTTGGCCTGTAGTGCAAAGATAAATTATTGTTTGGCATGATCATTGGTTTTACAGTTGAACATCTTTGGCCCCTAGTGCAAAGATAGACAATTGGTATGATTATGACCATTGCTGTTACATTTAAATATCTTTGGTGTAGGGTGTAAAGGCGATATGATTATTGAGTGTCTTTAGCCTTTGTGGTAAGGACATTGAGTGAAAGTTCTATTAAGCCTTTGTAGAAAGGAGAAACTATTGATTTAAATGATTATAAACATAAATTGTGAATT
This sequence comes from Panax quinquefolius, assembly GCA_020205615.1. Taxonomy (NCBI): domain Eukaryota; kingdom Viridiplantae; phylum Streptophyta; class Magnoliopsida; order Apiales; family Araliaceae; genus Panax; species Panax quinquefolius. The sequence goes on along the minus strand of CM035162.1, from coordinate 130,787,648 downwards.
TAACTATAATATTTGGTGGTTCAGGTGAAAACAGGTCATGAAAGTTCTTTTTATCTTGGGTACAACAAAGAAATGTTGATGGGTATTACAGGAATAAAATATTAATGATGGACTTTTAATTTGAAGGAGATAGTAGATATTATGTTATACTTGACTCTTCTAATGGATTGTTTGTTCCACTGCAGTTGTTGATCTAAAATTTATTTTCTATTGTATTCTATCAGATTTTTCCCTGTTGAGGACTAAGGATAATTTGTTTTACATTATCTTAGTCATAATATTTTTTACTGGGCTATTTGTGCTCATCCTTTTTCTTCATAATTCCTTTCAGGTAATAAGAGTGTAGCTGGATCGAGTGGGGATAACAGGGGAATATAGTGATGGTCTGTGACTGTTAAAGTTTCTCAATACATTATAAAACAACATGATAATATATAATTGTACTGAGCACTTAAAATGTGTGTGTCGTATTTTATACGTCATTTAATAGTTGATTTTGGTGAACAACAATAGGGGGATGAGAAACCGACTTTAAAAGCGTCAAAAATGCACCCCACTAGATTGAGGAGGATAGAATTGTATTGAGAGCTTAAAGGGTGTGTTACCACTATCATACACGATATTTAACCACATACAAATTCGTGTTATCATAAGATATTATTGTACACATAATCTTGCTGATTATATCTATGAACACTACCTATATAATCTTGGAGTATGGTTGGAATATATTCCTTACTTTGAGATAATAGAGATAATTATATGGTAAGAAGATACACACCATTGGAATGAACATGATAGTAATATTCTCGTTCTTATTTGGGGTCTATTGGGTCAACCAAGGTTAATTAGCAAGTCCTATGATATCTATTATTACTTAGATGCATGGCCTCCCATGTATGAAGGCTTCCTTAAGTATTTTCCAAAAATTTTAATTCCTAAAATAGTCATCGACTGTACCTTTATGTAAAGTATCATTGGTTTGGAATGTGAGTATTGTTATTTGTATTGAAACCCACAACTTATGTGTTGTCGTATTTTGCACGACAGTTTAATCGTTGTAAATGGAAAGTTTGTATTTGGATTTTGTGGTATGTATTTGAGGACTCAAAATGGGTTGTGTGGAC